>JAQHUG010000159.1:3323626-3338517 GCA_028555095.1 Dicrostonyx torquatus
ATTGTATTAATTAAACTACTGCCTGGCCCATTAGTTCTATCCTCTTCTTAGCCAACTCTTACATATTATTTTAACCCATTTCTGATAATATGTATCGCCACTTGACTGTAGTTTACTGGCATGATTCTAACCAGCGTCCATCTTGGGTAGGAGCAGCATGGCATCTGCCACACTTTCCTTCTCCCCAGCATTCTGTCCTGTCTATTCCGCCTACCTGATTTCTGTCCTATCAAAAGGCCAAGGCAGTTTCTTTATTAACCAGTGAAAGCAACCCAAATACAGAAGGACTCTCCTACACCAATACACAACCACCATGACCCAAAGACACACATGCACACATAAACAACCCACATGATCCAAAGACATATATATGCATGCACACACATACAAATGAACATGACCCCCAAACACATAAACTACACATACTTACATACACACATTCATATATAATCCACATGACCCAAAGACATACATGCATAACACACATATACATGCATGCATACACACACACAACCACCACCAATGACACATGTACACACACACATACATATATACACAACTCACGTGGCCCAAAGACACACATATACACACAACTCACATGGCCTAAAGATACACATGCACATATACACATAACCATCATGACCCAGCAATACACATGCACACATTTGCATACATACACATATACACAACCAGCATGACTCAAAGGCACACTTGCATACATACACATACATAAGCAATCACATGATTCAAAGACACACACACACTCATCTACATATAACCCATATGGCTTAAATACATGTATAGAGTTCACATCGCCCAAAGATATACACACACATATGTGCATATACATGCACACTCATTGCACACACCCTTTCATACAACTTCTCTAAGAGCAGCATCTGGGATGGAACCAAGTTCTCCACAGACAAGGGCAGGGCACAGAGAAGATGGGTCAGAGATAGCAGGGCAGTGTCTGGGTAAGCTCAGGTACCACATGGCTACAGGCCCCACAGAAATGGGTAGGGGATGCTGTGAACATCTGTCGTTCTATGCCAGAGTGGGAAGCAGTCGGGCTGAGGGGGCAGAACAAGTCAGAAGGGGAGAGGCACAGGCAAGTGTGAGCACAGGACACTGGCTAGCCGATGGCGTGTGAAGAGCACACAGGCGAGGGTCAGCAGTGTCAGGATACAAAACTCACATAGAGAACTCACTACATTTTTACCTACATAAGGTTATGAGAAAACACAAGGAAGGGAGGCCAGCTGGAAGTGAGCTCAAATCCGCTGTGTTTTGGGGCAGTAAAGTGACTCTGTGTGACACATGCCAATTGTACCCACAGTATAAAGTGTAGAAGGAGTGACCTTGATGTGAACTGTGAACTCTGTTGATGCTGTGTCAGTAATATTCACCCACTGCAGCAAATGGACCATGTGGGGGATGATGGTGGTGAGATGATAGAGGGCTGTTGGGTGCTGATGGGGCAGGAGCTGTGGGTGATGGTGGGGAGGCTGTGGGGTGAGGGTGGGAATGCTATGGGTAATAATGGGGGGCTATGGGGTGATGGTGGGAGTGTTGGATGACAGTAGGGAGGCTGTGGGGTGAGGGTGGGGATACTATGGGTGATAGTGGGGGGCTATGGGGTGATGGTGGGGGTGTTGGGTGACAGTAGGGAGGCTGTGGGGTGAGGGCAGGGGTGCTGTGGTGATTTAGTAAGGAGGTTGTGGGGGTGTTAATAGGAAGGTTGTGGAGTGATGGAGGCTGTGGAGTAATGGTGGGGTGAGCTTCAGGTTCGTGAGACTCTCTCTCACACACACACACACACAAAACACAGAGAATGTGAGAGAGAGAGAATAAGAGAGAGAGCGCTTCTCATGACTGTCTCCTAACTCCTCACTCAGGTCTTGGGATGTTTGCTCACATGACCCTGTGCCCAGCCCCACGCTGGAAACATTGAGAACTCATCAGCATCTCAAAATTCTCAAAGCATCCCCAACACACGTCTACTTAAAATCCACACCAAGGCTGTGAAACCCTATTGCACACTGCATGCAGCTCAGGGGGAGAGATGGAAGGCAACTGGAACTTTTATCCCATCCTCTCAACCCTCTGAGCTCCTGCCTTCTCTTGCCAGCCCCAAGGATCCATGTTCTCCGTGCCAGCTGCCCCTTGTACCCCCACTTTCCCTGTGGATGACTTGGAAAGTGGCGCTCTAGGCTTCCTCAGGCAGCCACCTTCATAGGCAACTCCCTCTAGGGGCCCCCAGCACACCCCTACAGGAGCTGGCCCTGGGCTGGGCCTCCTGTTTGCATGAGAGCTTTATGAAATCAATGACTTGCCTCAGAATAAAGACATACACCAGTGTGGGGTCTGTGCAGAGGAGCTGTTTGACGTGGTAGGTTCTTTGTCTCCTCCCTGATGGCCTCTGCCCAAGGGGACTGCAGTGACATGCCTAGGGTGGGACAGAAGGGCTCAGCCGACTCTGAGGAGAGAATGGCTCTAGGAAGGGTACAACACACACCCTCCTCATCACCACCCTTCAGCACTCCTCCTCAGCCTCACCCCACCCCACATCCCTGCCAACTCCCACCAGATAGACCAGTGGTTCTCAACCTGTGGGTCACGACCCCTTAACAAACTTCTATCTCCAAAACTATTTAGATTGTGATTCATAATAGTAGTAAATGCCAATTATGAAGTAGCAGAGAAAATCATGCTATAGTCGGAGGTCACCACAACATGAGGAACTAAGGGTCACAGTATTAGGAAGGTTGAGAACCACTGGTAAAGACCATCTCCTTGGACTCTGCTCCTCCATCAATTCTGAGCTCAGGCCCCTGTGCCCCCCACTTGGTGCTTTTGCAACTGCCCCAGTCCTGGTCCCAGAGCCAGGCTAGATGCCAACATCATGTCAAGGAACAGGTTTAACTTCTCAGAAAGGGGCAGTTTGACTGGGCTGCCCCAAACCCAAGTCCCCAGTGGTCGTGTTGTGGAGATTGCAGATGCCCAGAAACAGACAACAGAGCGTTCTACTCAAGGCCCAAGCGTCAATGAACCCAAAGCCAGCCAGAAGCATTTGGCTGCACCTCTGTCCCCAGGTTCCCCTCTCCTCCGCACAGGGCAATCCCCTATCAAGGGGACATTCCAAGGACAGACATTTTTGTTCGGGGGGGGGGATTATCACCTTCCTGCCTACATTTCCCACAATTCTATTAACTAGAGGTGCTTACTGTGGATGTCAGAGCTAAGGTCTGTCCTGCCTTTTGTTCTCCAATAACTGGCGCCACCTGTGAACCCTGTGGATCCAAGGGGTAGACTGACATCCAAAAACCACAGCGCTTCTTTAGCCAAGCATCACCGCCCTGGTTCCTGGAACTAGCAGCCCATCAAATTACCCAGTGGCGACTGGCACCTGCCTCTGTCTCCAGTCACACTGGGGCTTCAGCCTACCCCAGACAAGGCTGGCAGAGGCAAGGGACCCTCCTTGTTCACATAGAAGCCACATCAGGACAGCTGAAATGCCAGAACAGCAAGCAGCAAACTGTACACTCCAAGACTGGGCCAGCAGCCACATAGCAGGAACCTCAGAGGGCTTCTCCTGAGTACCCGAGACACCGGAGTGATGAGGAAAGGAACCTGTCCAGCGACCTGTCTTCCACAGAGTAGGGACAAGCTGTGTACTCCAGAAGCCTGGAGCTGAGACGTCCTACATCCCACCCCCAGCACTCACCTCCACAACGCACATTGGGTTCCTCAGAGTTCTGGGCCAGTGTGGGCCACAGCAGCAGGGCAGGCAGGACCAGCAAGGCCATGGGCAACAGGGCAAGACCCATGTCTCTCCAAAGATGCCCGCAGCAGCCACAGGTGCAGAAACAGGGAAAGGGCACACAAAGGTCCCAAAGCAACTTTGGCTTCAGGAGACCTGCGCATCCTGCCCCGCCCTTCCCCCAGGCCTTGCACCTGGCTAGCCTGCAGGTGCACTGCAGCTGCCTCCGGTTGGTTACCAACTGTGCCCACCCACCTTCCTCTGGGCCACAACCCTGGTGCCGGCCCCGCCCCTGTGCTTGAGATGAGTCCCTGGGTACCTCTCTGCCCTCAGCAAGTGCTGCACCTGGCCCCACTCCAGGCCTGCAGCTGCCTCTGTCAATCCAGCTAGCCACAGTCCAGACTTAGCCCTCCCCTAGATCTTCACTCTAACCCTGCTGTTGTCCCTACTTCCGTCTTGGCATTCACTCAACAGAACATCACCCTTCATTCCCTGACCTTGTCCATCTGAGGTCCCAACCTGCCCATCCCAGCCCCTCTTTGCTGAGGTCTGGGTTCCCAGCACAAAGCCAGGATGAAAATCTTCACCATGCAGGTAAAGATCAAGGTCCCTTTGGGCTTTACCGGGTCTGAGAAACTCCTGTAGTGGTTACTACAGCAGCGGGCCTTCCTGCTGGGCTTCTGTCTGGGTGCTTACCCACCTTTCTCCACCCTTTCCCACCCTGCTCACTCTTCTTCCTCCCTTTCTCTATCCCCTCACAGCTGTCCTCCCACCCCTCCTCCCACAGCCTCCTTGGACTGCCTCTCCTGACCTTGTCCTTGACCCTGTCAGCTCAGCTTGTGGCGGGCGCTGATCAACTTCCACTTTGATGGAACCCTGCCTTAAAAATCGTTCGGGCAAGAGGCTGGAGACGTGGTTCAGCTGATAGAGGGCTTGCCTATCAAGCGCGAAGCCCTGGCTTCAGTCCCCAGCACTGCATGGACTAGACACACTGGTGCACACCTGTAACCCAGAGTGCAGAAGGTGGAAGCAATTGAAAGTCACCCTCAGCTTCGCATGAGATCCCATCTCACAACAAACAAACAAACAAACAACCCCCAAAATACCCAGGCAGGTCTCCTGCTTCAAAAACAGAACAGCATCTGTGACTAACCAAGACTGTCATCTTCCACAGCCTCTCCTTGGCTCCTGGGGACAGGGACTAGCCCACTGTGGGTAAGGCGGGCTCACTGGGGACCTTCAGTTCTCCAGCAGGGAGAACTGCTCTTGCTTTCACTGCAATTTCAAGTGCTTAGTCCTCCAGGCTCAAAGAAGTGTAGGTCAAACCCCTTGCATTCTGTTTATTGGCTTCCGCTGTGAGCCTGGCCAGGGTCTTCTGCGGTACTGGCCACTAATTCTCTCCAAACCCCAAGCACAAAGGAAACTGAGCCACAGGGAGCGTTGTACACACAACTTTACTATGTATGGTGACAGAACTTCTTTTTTTTGTTTTTTGTTTTTCAAGACAGGATTTCTCTGTGGCTTTGGAGCCTGCGCTGGAACTAGCTCTTGTAGACCAGGCTGGTTTCGAACTCACAAAGATCCACCTGCCTCTGCCTCCCGAGTGCTGGGATTAAAGGCGTGCGCCACCACCACCCGGCTCAGAACTTCATTTTTAATCACGGTGATGCTCTGCCAGTCACTTTGCTTCTGGAAGTCACCAGTGAGATATAAGCAGAAGGTATTGCATTAAATTAGGAAGACTGAATCCTTTTTGCTTTCTTTTAGAAAAGTAGATTTGATGGCTGGAACTCCTGCAGGTATCTTTTGAAAGATCTGCAGCTCCACTGCCCAAAGGAATCCAACTCGGGCCACTGGATGCAACAAGCAAGAGGCACTTTATTGGATTAGTACACAGGCATGCGGATGGACAAACACCAGCAGCCTCAGCAGAAGCTTTGGCTATCTGACCACACTGGGTGTTGTTACAAACAGCTTTTATAGGCAAAAACCACAAAATTAACATAAGGGGTACAAATACAATGTTGATTGGTCCAAATCATTAGACCAGGGTTACAGACAGGGCCTAAATTAACATAGTCCAACCTACTCTAGGAAAAACAACAGGTGAGAGCAAAACATGTTTTCGTCCTCAGCCTGAACAACAGAAACCAGGGTTTAAGAAACTGACAAACTTGTTTTTCACATTCAGTGTTTTTCTCTTCTCAGTATCTTTCCATAGGGTAGTCTCTTGGTTGGGGTCTCATATTAATATTAACTCTATCACTAATATGCTCCCATATCCCAGAATGTCCAGATCATTTATTAAACAGTTATCCCTTTTGCAGAAACCTAGGTCATTACTTGTCCCTGAGAGTTATGGCACTCAGTAAAAGAATCTTTCAATAAAAGATTCTCTTTTCAGCAACCTGCCAGCTTCACCTGGACCTGTTCTTAATTTTAACCTTGTGGCCAGCAGAAACAGTGTCCATAAGGGGCTAACATAAATTTTGGGGGCTGTGGTCTTTCACTTTGAATCTGAGAATCTCAAGAACAAGAATTTGGAGGTCTTATCTCTAATGACATCATAGAGTGTTTGCTCCAGCCATTGACTCAGCTTTGGACCTTCCCAGAGCAGGAGAAGAAAATTAATTCCTGCTTGGCTTGAGCCATTGTCATTTCAGGTATTTCCAGAAGCTGAGTGAATTCCCAGCTGAAAAGGCAGAGTGGTGTGTATGTCCCTTCCTATAGGTTCCATAGCTGGCATGATAACCCTGAGACCTGATAACTGAAACCAAGGGAAGAAGCCTGGAGGCCAGCAGACAGTGAGGAACAGGCAGACAGGAGAGAGGGCTATGGAACACCAGGGGACATGACCCCCAATAGCACCAAGTGCAGAGGGAATGGGTCCACAGCGGGCTGGCCAAAAGCCTTCCAGAGTCTTCAGCTGGGTGCTGTGTGCATCTCTGGATCTCCAATGAGAAGCCAGCTTTCTTTTCACCTGCAGGACCCACAATATACTGTCTTAGTTAGGGTTTCTATGACTGTGATGAAACACCATGATCAAAAGTAAGCTGGGGAGGAAAGGGCTCATTCTGGCTTACACTTCCACATTGTAGTCCATCATTGAAGGAAGTCAGGACAAGAACTCAAACAGCACAGAAACCTGGAGGCAGGAGCTGACTCAGAGTCCATGGAGGGGTGCTGCTCACGTGCTTGCTCACCTCAACTTGCTCAGCCTGCTTGATTATAGAACCCAGAACTACCAGTCAAGGGATGACCCAACCCACAATGGGGTGGGCTCTTCCACCCCATTTCCATCAATCACTAATTAAGAAAATGCTTTGCAACCAGATATAATGGAGGTATTTTCTGAATTGAGGTTACCTCTTTTCAGATAACTCTAGTTTGTATCAAGTGGACACTGGTCCATCCTGGAAAGTTGTTTGCCAGGCTCTGTAGTCATCCAGGCTCTGTCAGGCCCAGTCCCTCCTCAGTGCCAGGCTTCCAAGGTTGCATTATCTGCATCCTATGGATCTATACAGCTGCATGAGGGAGAGGATGATAGTGCTGATGGTTCTGATTTCAGTGTGATGATGAAAGGGATGATGGAGATGAAGATGGTGACAATGATGCAGCCTGACCTCCCCATGGTCCAGCCCCTCTTCTCTATTTACTAACAAAAGGACTTCTCAAAAGCCAACCTTGGTACCCAAGGAAGAAGGTGATGCCCACCACAAAGGGATTAGTTAACAAGGGCAATGATGGGGATGTGCCTCAAACCAGATGGACTCCAGATGAATTCAGAAACAGCAGTTACAGGAGAATGCCTTTATACATATACCCATGCTCAACACACACACACACACACACACACACACACACGAGTAGGGGTGAACAGTGGTTATTTGTGCAGTGGAACTGTACTGTGATGCTATAATGGTGAATATGCCTCTCCAGGACTGGGGAGATGGCTCAGTGAGTAAAGGTGCCTGCTGCCAAGCCTGGTGACATGAATTTGATCCCCAGACCCACATGATGAATGGACAGGATCAACCCCTAGAAGTTGTCCTCTGATCTCCATAGGTAGGCACACCCACAAACATATACATACATACACACATAAATAAGTGAATGCATGAACAAATAAATGCAATTTTAAAAAATACATTTCTTAAACACAGGACTCAAATGAGACTCAGGCTACAACTGAGGATTCTAAGTGTTAAGGTGTCTATCCACAGAGAGTCTTCTATTCTAGCACACACACTGCTCTGGCAGGGGTTAGGGATGGTGGTGGTTGTACAAGGCATTTTTGTAGTTCTGTCAAATAGTGTTGACAACATAAATGTGCTCCTAGAAATGATGTATACTAAAAACAAAATAAAATAAAAATCCAAGGATTGGAATAAAAAAATCAGCAATGTTACAAATTGGGGAATGGAATAGGAGAGGACTTTTTTGTTGTTGTTCCCAGCACCCCATAGCACCTGACCATTGCCTGTAACCCTAGCTCCAGGGAATTGGCTGCTATGGTGGTTGAATAAGAATGGCTCCCATAAGTTCATATATTAGGATGCTTAGTCACCAGGGAGTGGCACTATTTGAGAGAATTAGAAGGATTAAGAGGTGTGACCTTGTTGAAGGAAGCATGCCATTCGGGGTGGGCTTTGAGGTTTCAATTTCCGTGCCCAGCCTAGAGTCTCTCTCTAGGTCTATGGATGAAGATGTAGCTTTCAGCTACTTTCCCAGCTCCATGCATGCCACCACGATCCCCGCCATGATAATGGACTAACCTCTGAAACTGTAAGCAAGTCTCCAAGTAGATGCTTTCTTTTGTAAGTGTTACCTTGGTCATTGGTTCTCATCACAAAAATAGAACAGTGACTAAGACAAAGGCCTTCTTCTGGCCTCTGCAGATACCAGGCACACACATGGTGTACGTACAACCATACACATAAAATTAGATTTTTAAAAAGAAAAACTAGAAATAAAACCTGGGGAGCAGAGTAAGACGGCAGGGTGCAGGGAAGCATAGTGTCTCTATGGGTGTGGGACCAGTGTGGGCTCCTAAATGAGCAGTATCCAAAAGACCATTTACAATGGAAATGCACTCATCGGGTCACCCACTGGTTTTGTTTCCAGGAAAGTGTACTTGTGTGGCAGTTTCTCTGTGGCTACTCATCACAGTCCGTGTCAGCCAAACAGGAAACAATTTACCTCAGCAAACAGGTGAGATTGATGTGCAACAAACTACTGTGTGAGGAGAAGAAGGTGTGTACTGCTAAAGACAGTCTCACACATGTGCACACACACACAGGAGCTGGGGATGGAGCCCAGGACCTGTGTATGCTCGCCAGATGCTCTTAAAATAGTTCTAGTGAGTGATTCCAGGGTCTGGGCTGTAGCTAAGTAGCAAAGGACTTGTGAGATGCTCAGGATAGATATCCTCCCTAGCACTGCCTAAAATCAGGCATAGGGGCCTGTGATCCCATCTTGTGATCCCAGCACTTGGAAGGTGGAGACAGGATGATTATAAGTTCAAGGCCATCCTCAGCTACATAGTGAATTTGAGCTACGTGAGACTGTGGTTAAGAGAGTTATGCTGCTGCTCTTGCAGTGAACCTGAGTTCGGGTCTGAGCACCTATGTCAGGTGGCTCACACCCACCTGTAACTCTGGCTCCAAAGGATTTGATGTCCTCTTCTGGCCTCACAGACACAGCACTCTTGTGCATTGTGCATCCTACCATACACACATGCATGCTGATAGTTCAAAGTAAAAATGCTTCTTGTTAGAAGAAAATTTGAAACAGCATTGTATCGAATAGCATGCCACACTCTGCATCAAGCAAACGTCCTCTGGAGGGTGTGAAGGCACACAATGGTACCTTATTCTTTGCTGATAAAAGCTAGCAGCATTTGCCTACTGAGAAACCTTGCTTTGGTCCCTGGTCCTAGAAGGGCACTCTCAAGTGACAGGACCATCTTCCTTATTGGACATAGCTGACACCAGTATCCTAAGCCACAGTCCAATCCTGGCAGCGGGAACTTCAGGCAGGCGCTCATCCTGCCCTTTAGCATATAGATTGAGTCTTGGGGCCCTTTGCCTGGCCAGTCACCCCATCAATCCTGCCTGGGAAACAGGGCACAGGCCAGTTCTGGACAGTCAAGTATCATGAGGCTCCAGGTCACCAACTACAAGGATGTGTACTGAGAGGATATGGCTTGACCCCATGAGAAAAGGCCACAAAAACTCTCACAAACCTCACCCTGTGTGTCTTTTTCAAGTGACTGGACTTGATTTGCGTTCCTTGTTGTAAATGTAAACAGAAGTATGTTGCCTGCGTCTGCGAGCTATCCAGTGAATGGTCAAGGCTGAGAGGCCATGAGAACCTAGATTGGTGGCCAGTTGGTCAGGAATGAAGGTGGTTCAGGGACCACACAGAGCTGGCATCCAGGGCATGGCAGTCTTGTTAACCCCTTTCCTTAACACTGTGGAGCGTGACACTAACTTGTGGTGCTCAGCATCAAGGTGCAATCATCCTACACTGTCTGGTTTCAGAATGGGAACTAGTACAGGAAGAGGGATATTGCCGGAGCCACCATGTAGCTCTGTTTGGAAGATAGCGCCGATTTACAAGCACACAAGATGAAGCTGGTTTAAAAGGATATTTTTTCACTTTAAGAGAAGCAAATCGGGGTTGTAATGAATCCACTGTTTTGAACCCATGGCCGAGGCAGACAACATACATTTGGCCTTCACCCAGACTTCTTTACTAGGGACCCAGGTCAGTGCGTTTTCCTTTTCTGTGTATTTGTTTGATTTTACCAGCCAGACTTGAGCTGGAAGACCTCTGACCTTGAAGTCAGGTGCACCCCAGTGTCTCCTGTCCAGGCCTCCAGCTCAGGTGGAGAAGGTTCTTTCTTTTCCCTTTACAGAGAGGCACCGAGAGCTGAGCATTTTAAAGCTGGAAGGGGCTCATGAGCCCCTATGCAAGCTCGCAGGGTAGGGACTTGGGACAATTCATGGAGAAGGCAGGTGGGTCTCGCAGCTTTTCTGTGGTCAAATACAAGGCGTCCTAAGACAGTTGCCTGCCGCAGTGGGGTTACATTTGATCTTTCTTACATAGGGGTATGAGTTTGTGTCATGGACTCACCCAACTGATGCAGACCTTCAGCCCGGGAGCCATCTCCTAAGTATCCATGGTTCTCCTTCTTTCTCCTCCCCAACACCACCTTTACTTCTTCCTGGTGCCATCCCCTGTTCCAGCACCCAGCAGGGGTAGACCTGTCCAGCCTCCATTAGGACTTGGCTTCAAAAGGAATGCTGCCAGGTTTGTGCTGGTTGGGACAGTGTGATGCAGTGCTGTGGGGTGGGGAAAGGTAGGGTTCTTCCCATCTGGGAAGGCACACATCTCCCCAGTGTCACCCCAGGCCTTCACCTGGCCTTCAGGATGTATTATTTAGACCAGGGACACCCTAGGGTTTAAACATCCACTACCCCTTGCATTTCAGTCAATAGTGACTGAGCATCCACCCGTGGGGCCAGGCAGGGCCCTGAGCGCTGAGATAAGCACTGGCCTCGTCCTTGTCACTGTCTGGCCACCAGCCAGACAAATGAGTTGGGGCATGTCTCCGATATCTACTACATGCAGATACTCTGATATCTACATCTTCCATGGCTGCAGTGAGGAGGAGGGCTTTAACCAGGGAGGTGTACCGCTCTGCAGGTAGCTGCCTTGGCAAGGCTGGGTGCTTCCTATGGGAATATATCATGGTTTCAATGTGAACTGCCCCCCCTCCCCGCGCTCCTGTGTTTCCAGTTGTTCCCCAGCTGCTGGTGTTGTTGGAATAGGTGTGACTTTTAGGAAGTGGAGCCCTGCTGCAGGAAGCAGGTCACTAGGGGAGGACCTTGAGGCTTTCTAGCTCTGCCCTATTTGCTGTGCAGCCTCTGCGTCCTGAGTGTAGGCACATGTCCACTGCCAGCCTCCTGCTCCACGTCCGCTGCCATCGTAGTCTCCATCCCTCCGGGACTGTGAGCCAAGGTAACTCTCCTTTCCTCTAAGTTGCTTTTGTCAGTGTGTTTTATCACACAACAGGAAACTAACTAAGACAGGCTGTCCATGCGGGGAGTGACATGCCCTCTGGACTCAGTTTCCAAATCTGTAAACTGGACTGTTGCAGGATGGTGGTTCAAGAAAGCTTGCTACAAAATGATACTTGTCCTTCATTCGGCTGAGGTTGCTCGCCTAACCCACCTACGGGAAGCTGGTCAGAAGGAAGCATGGCTGGAAGCAAGCTAAAACCCATAAACGCCTGGTCTGACAACAGTGGAGCTGGAGAATCCAGGGGTCAATGAGGTCACATGTCCAGGCTCAGGAGGACTCAGAAAGGGAAGTTCTTTCTACACTTGATGGCCTTGACAGACTGACTGCAGGACAGAGCCTTTAAAGTGTGGGAGGGGCTGCAACCTTTGGACATTTTGACATCTACAGAGTTCTGGATCTAAAGCTGAACAATTGAGCTATATACACATGCATGCACATTTACATATACAAACACATCCACTCATATGTACACATCCAGAATCCACATCCATACACACACACAAACATACAAATATACAAACACATACACACAAAATCACAGTACCTGTGTGTGTGCGTGTGCGTGTGTGTGTGCGTGCGTGTGTGTGTGCGTGCGTGTGTGTGTGTGTGTGTGCATGCGTGTGTGTGTGTGAGTGCGTGCGTGTGTGTGTGTGTGAGATGGCTCAGCAGGTTCTTGCTGCCAAGTCTGATCGCCTAAGCTCCATCCAGGACCCACATGGTGGAAATATAAAATGAACCTCCAAGTACAAGCACATACACTCTTTCACATACATGGTAAATTATTGAATAAAAAATATTAAAGTCTCAGTGTTTTAAATAAGTTCAGAGCTTAGTGTTGGGCTGAATCTAGAGCTATGGTTGACTGTATGAGGCCAAAGCCTCGACACTATCTTTGTTCAGAACGAGCATCCTGTGTTGGTGCTATGCATCTCAAGGTCTGGTCCATCTTCCAGCAGACCTCGCTGAAGCCTCTTATACATATGAGGCTGAAATGGAATGGGTTAACAGCAGCGGTAACACCACGACCCCCCTTCTCCTAACCCAAAATAGGGACATCAGCCAAGATTCCCTGCTAGCAGAAGCAGGATTCCAGGTGCCTTGGTATCTTTAAAGCAAGGCCACTCGGACCCATGGCAACAGTAGGCCTATAGTCTGAAGGTCGGGCCTAGCTAACAAAGAGATAAAGGATGAATAGACAACACAATATGTACCTAGACAAGGTCAAGCTGACATAACTGAACTTTCCCCTCGCCTCAAAGTAGCTAATAGAAACTTGTGTAATCATCTGTTCATGTAAAATATAAATACTGACTCTAGTCTGTAAAGGCATGCTCAGTTTTTCGAATGCTGAGCATCCTCAGTTCTGAGAAAATGAACCCTCTTGCATTTTGCATCCAGCTGGCCTCTGATGTCTTGCGTCTTGACGGTGGGTTGAAGGCACCCAGGTCTCTGGGGTCTTTCAAGGCACAGAGATGTTACCTGCAAAGCACAGCTCAAGGCCACACCATTTGACAGCCCAGAGCAGGGTCTGAGCGACCTGCAGAACCCAATGTGCCTGGGCGTGGTGAAAGAGGCAAGCAGGAGGGCAGTGTGTCCAAGGCAAAGCTGAGGGTGTCTCTGCTTTTCCACACAGGGCAGCAGCCAGAGGCTGTTAGGCTGTAGGTACCTAGGTACTGGGACAGACTGTCCAACTGCCCTGCATTCCTGGAAACTATGGGGGGGGGAACAGAGGTGGGGAGTGAAACTGCAGCCTCTGAGATTCTGAGGACAAAGAAACCTCTAAACTCAGCAGTCCTTCCCTGGTAAAATGGTTAGATCCCCTTTGCAATAGATGTGATAAGGGTATTAACATAGCAATTCACATTAAAGGATCTGTGGCCAGGTGGTATGGTCCCCTCCAGGCAAAAAAGAATGAATAAGAGAAAAAGCCAATAACCTGGGCCCTCTGGGTGGGGAACAGCCTCGTTTAGCAGGAGAAGCATTTTCCTTTCCTTGAATTGTTTTGTCTCTTTTACTTAGAGCCCAAACCTCCTGGGCAGGGTCACATGACCTTCCTGCCCTAAGTATAACCAGCAAAAATGGCTTGTAACCATGTGAGGGTCTAAATAGACTCTAAACACTGGTGAAGGTGGATAAGTGACTTCCTGTCCCTGAGCAAAGTGAGTGACACCCGGAACAGCGAAGAAGGGCAGTGTGTGTATCCCAGGCACACTTCTGGCAGGGCCCAGGAAGCAGCAGAGCCCTGAGTATTAGTGTGGCTGAGAAGTTGAGGAGGAAGCTTGCCCCCCCCCCTGCCAGTAGCTAGAGAGAAACCTCGACTCCTGTTTTCCTTATTCCCTTTGGTGCATCCTCCTGAGAAAGCTGGGAAGAAATGTCTCATGGGCCTAATCCTGCTAAAGGATAGAGAAGAGTGTAGAGACAAAAGGCACCAAATTAAAGCCAACATCTCCACACTTGGGCATTTAGACCTGACTGCATGGAGCCCTGACCTGAGACTTGTGATATCTGACCCCAGATATTTAGGCTCCAGAGAGACAAAGAGTGCTTGACAAGCCGGGGAAGTCAGCCTGTCCCTCGGGTACAAATCCATGAGAGACTGGAAATTGATACGGCAGTTTCTCACAAAATTGGGAATCAATCTACCTCTACTTCAAGACCCAGATATACCAATCTTGGACAAATACCCAAAGAATGCTCAAATATACCGCAAGGACACTTGCTCAACTATGTTCATAGTAGCATTATTTGTAATGGCCAGAACCCGGAAGCAACCTAGATGCTCCTCAACTGAAGAATGGATAAAGTAAATGCAGTACATTTACACAATGGAATACTACTTTGCAGAAAAAACAAAAAACAAAAAAACAATGGCATCATGAAATTTGCAGGCAAATGGATGGAACTAGGAAAAAACCATCCTGAATGAGGTACCCCAGAGCCAGAAAGACAAATGAGTACATGGTATGTACTCACTCCTAAATGGATATTGGCTGTAAAGAACAGGATAATCAACCTACAATCCACAGCCCCAGGGAGGCTA
>JAQHUG010000159.1:3347592-3494025 GCA_028555095.1 Dicrostonyx torquatus
CCAACCACTCAGCCACCCAGCCAGCCATGGAGTAAAAAAGAAAGTAAGATATACAGAAATAAGAAAATGAAAAAGCCCAGGGACAAAAGATAGAAGGGTCAAAATTTAAGTTAAGAAAAGCTGGCTTGAAAGAAGGCAAGTTAAGGCCTGGCATTTATAAGTAAAAATAAGCCTCCGTGTGTGTTTACTTGGGAGCTTGATGGCAGGCCCCCAAAAAGAGCAAAAACAACCTACTACAGAGGGCCAATATCCAAAATAAATATAAAGAACTCAAGAAACTAGATGTCAAGAAAACAACTCCATAGAAAAGGGAGTACAGAGCTAAACAGAATTCTCAGAAAACACAAATGACTGAGAAACACTTAAAGATTCAACATCTGTATTCATCAGGAAAATGTAAATCAAAATCATTTTGAGATTTCATTTATACTCAGAATGGCTAAGATCAATATGAGTGACATCTTATGCTGGTGAGGATGTGGAACAAGGGGAACACTCCTCCCTTGCTGGTGAGAGTGAAAATTTGTACAGCTGCTATAGAAATCAGTGTAGGGATCTTCAGGAAGATAGGAATAGCTCTACCTCAAGATCAACCTATACCATTTCTGGGCATACACCCAAAGAATTCTTCAACCTACCAAAAAGACACTTGTTCAACTATGGTCATTGCTGCTCTATTCATAATAGCCAGACATTAGAAACAATGTAGATGTCCCTCAACAGAAGAATGGGTAAATAAAATGTGGTGCATTTACACGATGGAGTACTTCTCAGTTGTTAAAAACATTGAAATTTGCAGAGCAGTGGTGATGCACACCTTTAATAAAAGCTCTTGGGAGGCAGAGGCGGGAGAATCTCTGTGAGTTTGAGGCCAGCCTAGTCTATAAAGCAAGTTCCAGAACCCTTTGATCAACAATTGTGGTACAGAGCTTGTGGGAGTAACCAACTTTTTTTCCTGGTTTTTCAAGACAGAGTTTTTCTGTGTCACAGCCCTGGCTGTCCTGCAACTAACTAGCTCTTGTAGACCAGGCTGGCCTGGAACTCACAGCGGTCCGCTTGCCTTTGCTTCCTGAGTGCTGGGATTAAAGGTGTGCACCACTACTGTCTGGCTACCAACCAACTTCTGGTTTGACTTAAAGCCCACTCCATGAGATGGAACCCTTATCCAACACTACTTGGGTGACCAAGAACCGGGAACTAGATAACCCAGAGTATAGGGAGAACCCAATACTACTACTCTAAAAACAAAACAAAAAAGATCAGTGCCTTGCTCAGCCATCATCAGAGACTCACAGTCAGACATAATGTAGAGAGTGAGGGATCTTGAAACACTCAGTCCTAAATGGGATGTCTCCATCAGACCCCGCCCTCAGGGCTCAGGGAGCCCCATGGATGAAGAGGTGGAGTGTCCTTTGCCCATATATTATGGCTTCCAGTTTAGTGTTTTTATGGAATTCCTTAGTGTGTGAACAAGTAGGTCTCTTTCTTGGGCTCTCTCCCCTCTGTTTTGTCCAGTTCTAATGTATTAGATCTTATTACATTTTATTATTATCTTATTATATTTTATCATTATCCCAAAGAAGCCTGTTTATTAACTAATGAAAGACAGAAAGGGGATGGATCCAGATGGGAGAGGAGGTGGAAAGGAGTGGAATGAGCAGAGGGAGGGGAAATCATAATTGGGATATATTATATGAGAAAAAGTATTTTTTCAATAAAAGGAAAAATGTAAAAAATAAAATAAAGGATCACTTTTCTTTCATCCTCCAGTGGAGAACTGTTCTGGTTCCCAGGTGAGGCTGACATCTATAGTGTTTTAGTGACACAGTTGGGTGTCCCCATGTGTGAGTGTGATTTAACTTATCAAATATCCTGTTGAGTATTTTCTCCATCACTTACAATGACAAGGGAAAGCATTATTGGTTCTGTTACATGTCGACTTGAAACTTGACACATCAATCTAACAGTAAAATTTTGTTAGATTTAAAATACATTTCATGCCGGGCGGTGGTGGCACACGCCTTTAATCCCAGCACTCGGGAGGCAGAGGCAGATGGATCTCTGTGAGTTCGAGACCAGCCTGGTCTACAACAGCTAGTTCCAGGACAGGCTCCAAAGCTACAGAGAAACCGTCTCGAGAAACCAAAAATAAAATAAAATAAAATACATTTCACCAAATTTCTTAAGCATTTATTTTGCATGTCTACCTGTATATGTGTAGTGGGTCTATTTATACTGTGGTGTGTGTGTGGATTATACTGTGGTGTGTGTGTGGAGGTCTGAAGATAATTTATAGGAATCAATTTTCTCCTTCCACCGTGTGGGTTTCAGGTTCAAACTCAGGTTTTCAGGCTTGGCACTCATTGAACTATACCCCCGCCTCCCAAGGAAAGGTTTTTGAGAACTATTGTTTGAAATCCTGATGTTAAGCTTCTCCTAAAACCCAGCTGTTGAGAAGTAGAAGCCAGGGTACTCTGCCATGAAGGCCGCGGCACACCCGCTCTTTTTCCTAGCATGAAAAGAGCAGCGGGAAACATGTTTGCAAATGCTTTGGGAGGCATTTTCTTCACAGAGGTACCGCAAAGGGTACCATCCTGTTCCTCAGGCAGCACTGGAGTTCTGTAGCTCACAGAAGTCCCAACATTTGTATCCCCCAGGAGAGCATCCGGGGAGGGGGAAGGGCAAACAGCAAACTCTTTAAAAACAGCCATTCATTTCACATCAGTAGCTCGGCAGAGGGCTGGACGTGTTCAATCCTTCAAAGTGCCAAACAATTGTGGGGCATGCCCTCCTAAGACCAGCTAACCCCAGGAGGAAGTCTCCTTAAGGCAAACCAAATCCTTGGTGCCGGATTAGAATGAATACCGAGCTCAGCTAAAAACAGAAACCAAAGATATTAGGTGATGGTCCAGCGAGATGACCCAGCTAGTAGGGGAACTTGCCATTATGCTTGACTACCTGAGTTAAATCCCCAGAACCTACATTGTGGGAGGAGAGGACCACTCTCACAGCCGTCCTCTGACTGCCAAGACACAAGCACCCACACATATAATGCATGCACACACACATGCACACACACAAATATAAGATACAGACACAAAGGTGCTAGCTAGAAGAAGGACGCTAAAAGGAGTGTGTCCACTCTGAGGGTTCCCGTTACAGCCTTCCCTACTTTTATTGCTCAGTGTTAATGGCCCCAGAACTTACACACTGGCATCCGTCCCTTCAAGGTCTGGTATGAGGAGCTGATGTGTTCAGGAGGTGATTAGTCATGATGAACGCGATTCCAGAGAGTTGACTTTTCCCAGCCATCATGTGAGGACATTGCTTGATGTAGCATCTAGGAAGCAGGAAGTGTCTCTTGCCAGACCCCCCATGCTGATCTTGGGCTTCCATCTTCCAGAACTGTGAGTGGAGGAATGTCTGGCTGAGAAGCCCCCAGTCAGGTGATTTCTTATAGCAGCTGCAAAGGCCTCAGGGCTTTCCCCTCCCCTGTCCGTGGTCCTGAGGTATTGTGGGATATTTGACCACACTGTGACACCCTGATACTGTGCTAATACAGTTAACCTTGAATCAGGGGGCCAAGTCGGTGACTAGCTGACCAGAATTAGCCATAGAGAAGCCAAGAATATAGATAGAGAAGATACACAGGAAGGAGAAGGGAGGAGCTTAGAGATGGCATGGTCTCTTCAATCTGGGAAGTGTGGCGGGATCAACTAGTCACTCCTCTGCCACTTCTCTGATCTCTCAGACTTTCACCCCAATATTTGACTCCCGAGTCTTTATTGATAGTAGGACAACTTAGACAAACACATCACTGAGGCAGAATACAAAGGCAGGAAAACCTATGAGGACATGGGAAGGGAAGGAGCCTCTCACTGCCGTCCAATGAAGCCTCTAGTTAAGAATTCCCAAAACAGTTAGCAACTGCTTGAGACCTTCCTCCCTCCACCTCAGAAAGCCTGTGCTCCTCTAGCCCTCACAGCAGGGCCTTCGAGCCCTTACAGGGAAAGTACATGCACTAGGCCTCTGTGCAGTGCTAGTGGTACCTGGTTCCACCTTGTCAGCTCTAAGGTCATCCAAGGGACTTCTGGGCGGAGCCCACTATGGCCCTATTTATCATAAAGAGAAAAGGGGAAAGGGCTTCTTCACAACAGTGTGAGATGTAAGAGAGCCACCGAAATGGTGCTTGTCTGCTGCAGACAACCAAGGCTCTCCTTGAGGAGCCCTGCCCAGTCCCAGGCGTGTCTGACTTTCTGGGACCCTTCCTTGAGAAGTGTATACTCACACTTGGCTATGTCTTTTTTTTTCTCTTAACTGCTGTGCTTGAAATCTCTTTGAAAAAAAGTCCTTTGCTAAACTGACTCTTTGAGGATCCCACAACCATGTTCTCGTGTTTTCTTCTGCTTTTAATAAAAACTCCAACCCTACTTCATACTGGCTAGTCTTAAAATTCTTTTCTGTGTCAAAGCCAAGAATCCTGGGTTTCCCTTAATTAATTACAGTTCCTAAAAGATCAAGGGAACTACTTGGGCTGCTAAAGGTGACAGTGTGGAGCTATGCCTCCATCCCCTCACTGTTGACAGTCCCACTGTTCCCTGGCTACTCAAACTGAGTGAGGTTCCTAGATCGTCAGGAGGCTGGGGACCCCTGGAGCAGCCTGTGCTTGGGTCCTAGGAGGAAAGACACATTCAAACAGTGAGTGATTACTAGTTGGATATGATGGTGCACGCTGTCCTCCCAGCCCTTGGGCAGCTGGGAAAGGACTGCAAGTTCAAGTTTAGTCTGGGATACTGAATCTGTCTTGAAACAAAACAAAAGTCATGGTTACTAAAAGACAGAGAAAGAAAATCCTGTCAAAACCTCAGGCTTAAGAGTTGCAAAGAGTTTTCTTTGAGACCTCTGTGCGTGCAAACTGAGGCCTGTGGAGGAAGCCTTAGCACAGTGCCTCTCACGGGATCCCCACACCCTGCACTACCACCAAACCCACAGCCCTTTCATGTGCTCTAAAGCACGTTATCGGAACTTTAAAGACAGTCTGCCCCCTGCAGAAAAAAAAAGAGTTCTTTTGCAGTATTTTTTCCCAGCTCTGTTCTTTGCTCCAAGCAGATCAATAAGCTAAGAGGTGTTTAGGAAAACAGGCGCTGCCCATTCTACCAGAGGGAGCTTCCGACAGCGGCAGAAAGCGAAGCTGCTCTAGAATTGCCCAGACAGCCTTCTGCATCCAGACACAATACATAGTCATTACGTCATGTCCTGGTTTGCTCCCGTTGCTGTGATGAAGAACAGCTTGGGGAAGGAAAGTCTTGTCTGGCTAACAAGTTCCAGTCACAGTTCATCATTGAGGGAGGTTAGGGAAAGGGTTTGAGGCAGGAACTGAAGCAGAGGCCATGGAGGAACGTTGTTTACTGGCTTCTCCCCATGGCTTGCTCGGCCTGCTTTCTTACACAACTCAGGACCATCAGCCCAGGCTTGGCACCACCCTCAGTGAACTGGGCCTTTCCACACGAATCACTAATCAAGAATATTAAAGGCATTTTCTTATTTGAGGTTCCCTCTTCCAAGATGAATCTAACTTGTGTCAAATTGATATAAAACTAACCAGGGAAGTTTAGATCCCTGAAATGATGCCTCTGCAGTTGGCCCGGCTTTCTACTTCTTCACTCCCCTTCTCTAGAAGGAGGGGGAGAATTCTTCATGATGACCAAAGCAGATGGGAATGCCTGAAATTGCTCATGTCCTGTATAACCCTTGACTACCAACCTGTCTCTTCCAGGCCATGGTATCTTTTTGGTTTCATTCTCTGTCCTTACATGAGCAGTAGAATTAGGGCCCATGTGGGATCACGCGACGAGGTAGAGGCTTGGAATATGTGCAGTGTGTCTTTGTTGGGCTCAGCGCACTGCTCAGGTTAAGTGGGGGGGGGGAGGAGCAGGGCCTTGTGAGATTGGCTCCTCCTGCACTGGGAACTGCTAAACATTACAAGTGGGATCACACAGTGAATGCCAAGGTTCTGCCGACTTGGTTGTTCCAAAGTTCACTGCAGTAATTGACTTATTCTTGTGATGGAACTGGAGGAATTCTTATCACCCATTTCCTCCCTGTAAGAGTCCAAACATCCTAACTATGATTCACTAAAGTTCAACTTGGGGATCAATTTGTTTATTGAGTTAGCTTACAAAACATGGGTAAGGAGTTACTTATAGGAGCATTGTAACTCCTAGTGGCTACACTACCAGCACTGAAGACAATTTCCTCATAGCTGCATGGAAAGTGGCCCCGCCCCTGTGTCTGTGTGCTCTAGCCCCTCCTGGGACCAGAAGACACATGCAATTAGGGCAGAATTACATGTAAATGGCAGAGGTACAGCTGGGATCTCAGCTGAGGGTCTAATGATCCTTCCGCACCTCCTATGAGGGGCCATAAACAGTAAACAAGCACTATCTTTGGGGTCTTGTACAAGCCATTAAGCTGTCCTGGTGACAGTGATGGCTGTTATGGTCTGAGAATGGTGCTATATGACAGGGACCCAGAGCCTGGCCAAGCATGGCAGGTGTCTTGTGCTGAGCTCTGTCTGTGAGTGAAAGTTTTTGGAAAGAACTGCATCTCACACTGAACCTTCTGTGAAAACTCATCCAAACTTCAATGCTATGGAGAAGCTGGGATATTGCAGATCGAGAGCCTAATTACACTTTATCTCAGGCTAACCTTTGGTCCCTTAATTCCTTGACCACCTCTGTGCCTGACCTAACATATCTGGGACTAATAAGTGGAAGGTTTGGGGATGTACCAACAGATACAGCAGCTTCCATAAACCAATGGCTAAGGATAACCTCTACTAACGTTGAGGCCTACAGTGCTGCTACTAATCTGACTTGCTTTAATCTGCCCACCTGATGTTCCCACCAATATATTTGAGAATTATCTTTGTTCTGTCACTATAAAAAAGCTTCATGAAACTGTTACCATGTTGGACCATAAAATCTGGGTATCACAAATCTGTATTCCTAGGTCATGGTCACTTTAATTCAAGAATAAACTATCTCTTCCTGCTCAAGGTGAGAGTGGTGTTTTTGCCTTGGTCTTTTCCTTTTTTAACACTCATTTGAGGGATTGAGAGCTTGTATAGAGAATAGCAGACTTAGAGTCACCATTAGGTTAGGAGTGCAGGTGTTCAAACAGGTGTTGTTCTCAATTGCAAATCATGGTCTGGTCCACAAACTTTTGCTTTGCAAGGCATATTGCATAAAGTGGCCCAAATGAATTTGCACTGCTCTGACCAGTCAGCCCTCGGGCCCTTCCAGCATGAAATCATTGGGGAATACTATTCCTGCCCAAAGAGGGGGGAAAAAAGGAACGGGCACCTCCTACCAACACTAAAAGGTAAGTGGCTGAGCGCTAGTCTTAGGCAGACACTAATGTGCCTCCTCTGGCTTGATTTTCTCTTTGTCTAATCCAAGCAAAATCTGCACAAAAGAATCAAAGAGGACACAGGATTGGTGAGGTTTTGCATTTCAAACTAGTTTTAAAATACTGGGAATGCACTGGAGAAATGAATGACGTGAGTTATGGAAATCCTGTCGGCTGGGCTCTTTCAAATGAAGAAAAAGCTGGGGATATATACACAAATAAAAGCACTCCAAAAACGTCCTTGATGAGATGATCAATTTTTTTTTGTTGTTGTTGAAACAAAATCGATTCTTTTTAGTGTAGGGTTGGGGCACATGTGCACCAAGGTGAGCATCTGGAGGTCAGAATGCCTCTTGTGCGTGAGTTGGTTCTCTACTTCCACCTGACCCAGGTGCTAGGGCTTGGCAGGGAGCAAGGCCATCATTAACCTGATGAGTAATTTTAATGGACCCTTCAGAAAGTTTTAATTTTAAATTACTCACCTTATAAGATTGGGCTTTGAAAATCTTACATTGGGAGACGGGGAGCTGATGATACAGTTGAGCTGGAAAAAGCTCTAGCCACCCACGGCAGACGACCCAAGTTTGGTCTCTGAACTCATGGTAGAGGTGAGAACTGACTTCTGAAAGTTGTCCTTTGGAGCATTTATTGAACTGTTAATCCATAGATCAGGCTGTATAGAATTTGGTGCGGGACAATTCTGTCAATCATGTTTTAAATAAATGCTGATTGGCCAGGCAGGAAGTATAGGTGGGAAAACCAGACAAGAAGTAGAGGTGGAGCCAGGAGAACAGGAGAAATTGGGAAGCAGGAAGCTTCCCTGGCATTCCTGCGCAGATCTCCAACAAGGCAACATGTAGCAGCCCAGCTGAGAGAAGGTACTGGCTATGTGGCTGACAATGGGTTAATATAACTTATGGGAGCTAGTAAGAAGCCTGAGATAATGGACCAATCAGTTAATAACCTAATGTAGACTCTCTGTGTGATTTTCTTTGGGGCTTGCCGGCTGTGGGGTACTGGGCAGGACAGAAACCCCAACAAGCAGGGCCCTCATGCTACAAGAATTTATGTTCAAAAAATATAAAACAGGTCGGGTGTGGTATGGTGGCACATGCCTATACTCACATCACTTGGGAGGCTGAGACAAGTGGGTCATGAACTGAAGGATGGCTCAAGCTACAAAACAAGGCTTTTCACAAACAAGGCAATTATGTTGAAAACAGGCTTATCCCCTAACACAATTCCATTTCCGCCCAAATTCCCAAACTGGTTCTTTCTCCAGAGCTGCTCACATGCAGTGCCAATGCTTATCAGCAGGTGGCGCTAGGAAGGCTCAAGCAGGCCTGCAAATAGATGAGAAAGCCAAGTAAGTGGTGTCCTGCTCCTACCGTGATACACACATGGGAACCTCCAAAATGCAAACCACATTCTCCTGATTTCTTTCTGTTTAGGTATATTTGACATTCCATCTTTTATTAACATATTTGTATCTGAAATAATTCTTTGTACACCGCCACCCTGCCTTAGCACAGGGTATCAGTCACAGGTTAGGAAGATCCTACAGAAACATTATGTATGTCTTAATTGTCTCGGAAGCTTGGCAGGGTAATTGAAGAATTCAAAGGTCAAAAAAATCTACTTTGTCTTTCTTATTTTTCAAAAAACGGGAGCCCAGCAACACAAAGATTGATAGGAATACATTTTCCTTGTCTCTTCCACATGTTGTATTATGTAGTTGAGATGTCAATCTGACATGACTTTGTTATGTCTTCTGTCTGATAGAAAACATGCTTTAGTATGCCTACTAATAGAGACGCCAACTTATAAAGAAATGCGATGACTGGAGAAACGGAGAAAGAGACGGAAGGTCGACACTAGGGAAAGCATTTCTCCCGACCGGAGAAAGTCAGTCCCAAGATGCCGTACCACCCTGAAATAATCATCCACACTGAGTGTCTGCACAAAGGGCCACGTGAGAGAAGACCAACGGGACACTCCTCTAGGGGAGAAAGAAGACGCGGTTCTAGAGTATTGAGTCTGTTCGTAGCTGTGGATTCATCATACCTTTTTAGAATCTAACCTTGGGAACAAGGCTGAAAGTCAGAGACAGCCAGACAATTGTTTACCATGGGCAGTGGTATGTAGCTCAGGTTGGCCAAACCTCCTTCCCGAGTGCTGGGAATACATATGTGAGTTAGCAAGTCCAGCAAGCCGAACTGTAAAATATTTAGGACAGGGTCTCACCATGTATCTCCGACACCTCCCCCCACACCCACCATGTATATTTGGTGAGTAAGCTAAAGCCTCCGCCTGTCCTTGTAGGTAAGCATCTGCGAGCACACAGGCAAGCCGTCTCCAGGGGTGAGTTCAGGAGCTTTCCACGCTCTTCTCATGTTTATCCGGGTTCACTAGATCTAGGCATTGCATATGTTCGTTTTAGCAATAAAACCTATCAGGAGACTTCATTTAAGTCTGACTTACTTAGTCAGTTCCAGACCAGGGCTACATAGTGAGATCCTGTCTTATAGAAAAGAATCACACCGGGCGGTGGTGGCACACGCCTTTAGTCCCAGCACTCGGGAGGCAGAGGCAGGCGGATCTTTATGAGTTCGAGACCAGCCTGGTCTATAAGAGCTAGTTCCAGGACAGGCTCCAAAGCTACAGAGAAACCCTGTCTCAAAAAACCGAAAAAAAAGAAGAAAAAAAGAGAAAAGAATCATGTTACAGCTGGGCTTGGTGGCTTACACCCATAATTCCAGCACTTGGGAGGAAGGCGAAGGAGGGAGGGGATCATTAGTTTGGCCAACCTGGTCTACATAGTGAGTTCTAGGTTAGTCTGAGTTATAATATGAAACCTGATCTCAAAAGTTTTACCGAGGGGCAGGAGAAGTGGCTCAGGTTAAAAGCACTATCAGTTCTCCCAAAAGACCTGACTTTTATTTCCAGTATCCACATGGCAGCTCACAACCTTATGTTGCTTCAGTCTCAGGAGATCCTGATGCCATCTCTGGCCTACAGGGTCTATGTAGTACATAGACAAATTCATTTAAAATTTTACTGAGTGTTTGACGCATGCGCTCATTGATTTTGCCAACTTGACACAAACATATCTGGGAAAGGAAAACTTAATTGAGAAAATGCTCCCATCAGCCTGGACTGTAGGCAAGTCTGGAGGGCATTTTCTTGATTGATGATTTATGTGGAAGGACCCAGCTCGCTGGGCAGTGCCACCCCTGGGCAGATGGTCCTTGATGGTCCAAGCAATCTGAGCAAACCATGGGGAACAACTGAGTAAGCAGTGTTCCTCTATGGCCTCTACTTTAGTTCCTGCTTCCAGGTTCCTGCCTTGAGTTTCTGGCTTCCCTCAGTGATGGAGAGTTGTAAACTAAAAACCCATTTCCTCCCCTAGTTGATTTCAGCCATGGTGTTTTATCACAACAATGCAAACCCTGTCTAAGACAACCGTTATGGGATAATCTTTTTGTGCACTGTAGAGATGTATCTTTGCCAAGGAATCTTCTGATTGGTTTAATAAAGAACTAAATGGCCAATAGCTAGGCAGGAGAGAATAGGTGGGACTTATGAGGTGAGAGAGGAACTGGAGATGAATTTAGGCTTGTGAGAGACACCATTGATACAGAGCAATTCGGACATGCAAAATTAAAGAAAGGTAAAAAGCCATGACAGAACATAGATTAACAGAAGCAGGTTAATTTAAGTTATGAGTTAGTTGGGAAGAAGCCTAGGCTAAAGGCCAAGCTTTCATAATTAATAATATTTCTTCATGTCATTATTTGGGGGCTGGTGATCCCCAAGAGAAAGTACTACAGACAACCATGTAGCTATAATAAGAGACTAAATGTAAAAACATAGGTATTCTATATACAGTATGAGAAAAAAACTAAATGAAATGATACAGGTACTGGCTGGTTTTGTGTGTCAACTTGATACAAGCTAGAGTCATCAGAGAGGAAGGAGCCTCAGTTGAGGAAATGCTTCCATGAGCTCCAGCCATGATGCCTTCTCTCAATTAGTGATCAATGTGGGAGGGCCCAGCCCATTGTGGGTTGGTGGTCCTGGGTTCTACAAAAAAGAAGGTTGAGCAAACCAGGGGAAGCAAGCCAGTAAGCAGCTCCCCTTCATGGTCTTTACATCAGTTCTTGGCTCCAAGTTTCAGCCATGCTTGAGTTCCTGTCCCGACTTCCTCCAATGAAGGGCTATGATCTGGAATTGTGAACTACATAAACTTGCTTTTTGATCATGGTGTTCCATCACAGCAATAGAAACCTTAACTAAGACAAGACACATTAATAAAGGAGATACATAGGTCTCAGGTTGCTGAGTCTCTCTCTGGGCAGTGGCTTCTGTGGGTTGAATGTATCCCCTCATAAATTCAGACGTTCAAAAGGACTGGACAATGTGGAAGGATTAAGAGACATGCCTTAAGCGAGATTAGGTCTCAAGGGCTCCTCCCACTGTGAATGGGACTGGGATCCTGATAAGAACACCTTTGACTGACTCTTGTCCTTCTCCACAAGATGTGAGAACAGACATTCCCTCCCTCCAGAAATGCAGCCACACAGTACCACTTAGAAGCAGAGTGTGGTCCTCATCAGATTCTGAACCTACTGATGCCTTATCTTAGACTTCAAGCTTCCAGTGCTGAAAGTCAACTTCTGCTCTTTATAAGTTAAGCAGTCAATGGTACCTGGTTACAGTAGCACAAAGGGACCAAGATAAAGGTCAGGTTCATTCTTCTCGACATTTCATGTTTTCTATAATGAGCCTTCATTACCTTTAGTATCAGGAAACTATTTTTAATGAAAGAAAATAAACTAGAACTCATGTCACAATCAAAATTAACTGAAAATGGATTAGAGACTTAGATGTAAAAACTAAATTACAAAATTTATAGACAAAATCTTTGCCTTGTATTAACCAAAGATTAATTAGACAAAAAATACAAGTCAAAAGGGAAAACTGGTAGACAGACTTTATCTGAACTACAGACTTATTATCTCTTTGAAAGACAGTTACAAATTTGAAGAGAAATTGGGTATGGTGGTGCATGCCTTTAATCACAGCACTCTAGAGGCAGAGAGAGTCAGGTGTATCTTTGAACTTGAGGCTAGTCTGGTCTATAGAACAAGTACAGGACAGCCTAGGGCCACCTACACACACACACACACACACACACACTCCACACTGAAGAGATATGTCTGTTGAGGAATATTACTTTAACTAAGCAAAGATGTGCTGCACTTGTTTGTGCTGCATTTGTTTAACTACGTAAAGATGTGTTGCTGCTTCACCTTGCCTGCCTAAGGCACCTGATTGGTCTAATAAAAGACTGAACAGCCAACATCTAGGTAATAGAGGGATAGGTGGAGCTGGTGGGCAGAGAGAATAGGTTAGAGGAGAAATTTAGGCTTGGGAATGAGGGAGAAAAAGTGGGAGACATCTAGGGCCAGTCAGCAGCCAGCCAGCCAGATACAGAAGAAACAGGAAAGATATGCAGAAAGAAAGATTAAAAAAAAGAGGCAAAACATAGATGAAGAGAACAGATTAAGTTATAAGAGCTAGTAATAAACAAGCCTTAGCTAAGGTAGAACATTCATAACTGTTATGATTTGAGGATTGGTGGTCTGAGAAAGCCTGCTATACACGTCACCAACTGGAGATTGATCTGTGTATTGGGAGTTGGAGAGCTTCACAGCGCATTCACGATAGTCAAAGAATTTATTTATGGGAGTTGGTTCTCCCCTCTCCAAGTAGTTCTAGATATCAAACTCAGGTCATCAGACTTGGTGGCAAGTGCCTTTAGCCTCTGAACCATCTTACTAGCCTTTTATTTTTGAGACAGGATATCCCCCTGTAACTAGTTTGGCCAACTTGAAGCAGTCTTCTGAGCAAACTGAGTGCTGGGATGCCATCTAGTCTAACAAAACTGGACCTCTTGTTTCCTGCTCCCATACTGAGGATTGGACCCAGGACAAAAGGTAGTCAAGCAAGCATTCTACCCCTGAGCTACACCCTAGCTCTTGTTTCTAATCCATCCTCTTAATCACTAATCCTTCACACAGTGCATTCACTCTTCTCCCAGCTTAATTTACAGTGATTATTTAAGTGAGCGAAGCCTCCATCCACATAGATCAAGCCACTTCATCTTCAGTTTGTTCCCAAATGAGGCATCAGCATCTCTCACTTGAATCACTGTTTTCTTGCCCTAACTGGTTCATTCAATGCCTCTTCTTCCCTCATATTCTGTTTTCTTGACATAACTTTTATTGTGTATGAGGGAAGGGAACATGCACTTGTACATGTGTGTATGTAGAGGTCAAAAAACAACTTCAACTGTCACCCCCAGGGATTCTGTAACCTCCTTTGAGGCTAGAGTGACTAGCCATTGAGTCCCAGGTATCCTGTCTCTCCCTTATCAGCACTGGGATGACAGATGTGTGCTACAAATACCTAGCATTTTTATGTGTGTTCTTGGGATTGAACGCTGGTCCTTATGCTTTCAAGGCAAGTTCATTAACAACCAAGCCATCTCTTAAACATGGTTAGCCTGTTGTGGTGTAGACCCATACTCCCAGTGCTTCAAGAAGCTGAGGCAAGAGAACTGTGGGTTATAGAACAATCTGGGTTGTAGAGCAACATCCTATAAAATACAATGCATTCAGTGAAATAAAAGTCTATATTCCTAGCACTCAGGGAGGTAGAGACAGGAGGATCCAAAGCTGAACTGTCCTCATTCACATAGCCAGTTCCAAGCCATCCTGGGCTATGTCAGACCCAGTCTCCAAAACATAAACAAAAAACCTATTGTAATTGTTGGGATAAATATTTCAATCCTGCAGTTTGAGACTGAAGTATGGCAGAAAGTGCTGGTAATTCCTATTCCTTCTAAATTTAGATCTTCCATGATTAATTAGGTGTAGTCAAATGAATTCTTCATGTTTTGATATGTAAGACTTTAATGGGGGGAAAATAGTTTGTTAAAAAAGACAAACATGCCAGCATCTGAGAAGCAGAGACAAGTGGATTTCTGAGTTAAAGGCCTGTCTACATAAAGAGTACCAGGCTAGCCAAAGCTACCCAATGAGACTCTATCTCAAAACGAAATAAAAGTAAATTTTAAAAAATGAAAAAAACCCACATAAGTCTATGTACATCACATAAAAACATTCTCAAAACTTGGTAAGAGAAGAAAATCCACCTAAAAATGGGCAAGAGGTTTGAACAGGTGTCACCAAAAAAAAGTATGTGGAAGGCAGAGCAGAGTAAAACACATAGTGTCCTTAAATGCCATTAGGGAAATCCAAGTTGAAGCCACAGTGCAACACCAAGCACTACACATCTATTTTAATAGCAAAATCAATGTTTTGACAGATCAAAGTGAAAGTCCAAGAGCTGACAAAAGACTGGGACTCCGGTGTCCCTCATGAGCTGCTAGTGCCCATGGGGGATATGGCCTTACTTTGAAAACCAGTAGGCAGTTCCTTGTGGGTGAACCCAGGCTTCTCATGTCACCCAGGAATGTCACTTATTAGTGTCTGCTTATCTGCTTAAGAAACACAAAAACATGACTATGTCTGAGAATATTTGTCTTTCTTCCTCCCTCCTTTTTCTTTCCTTTTTTTTAAAGACAGGGTCTCACACTGTATCTCACACTGGCCTTGAGTTTACTCTGTAACTCAGACAGACACCAAGTCAAACCAATCAATCCTATTTTAGCCTTCTGAGTGCTGGAATGACAGGCATGTATTGTGTGATGTTTTACTCTTGTTTTTTTGTGGGGCCCACCACCCAGATCAAATAAATCACATGGGGGCTTATTATTACTTATGAACACACGGCTTTAGCTTGGCTTGTTTCTTGCCAGCTTTTCTTAACCCTTTTGCCCCTGGACTTTTATTTTTCTCTATTTCTGTATACCTTTCTTTGCTTCTTTCTCCATGGCTTGCTGTGTGTAGCGGGGTGACTAGTCCCTGATGTCCTCCTCTCCTTGTTCTCTTGCTGCTTGCCTTACTCTCAGATTTCTCCTCCTATTTATTCTCTCTTCCTGCTATCTTCACCTATCCTTGCTCCTGCCTTCCTATTGGCCATTCATTTCTTTATTAGGGCCATCGGGTGTTTTAGACAGGCACTGTAAAACAGCTTCACAGAGTTAAACAAATGCAGCGTAAACAAAAGTCATACACCTGAAAATAATATTCCCCAACAGGCATGTGCTTCCATGCCTTTTAGATAGCACTTTCTTATCTCCCAAATGTGCAACAGTCCCAGACAGCTGGTGAGTGGACGAGGAGAGGAGGGTTCACGGCTGCAATGGAATACTGCTTGGTAGCAAGAAGGGGAGAACACAAACACACCCCGCAGTGGGGAAATTCAAGACGCACTGGTCTGAGGAAGACTGCACAGGGCAAGATTCTATTTGTAAGACTTTCTAGAAAAGACAACAAAAACCACACAGTGGATCGGAAGGGATGAGCACCGAGGAATAGGAAGGTAAAAGTTGCAGCTCTTGGTACATCCCAGCTGAGATGGGGTTTTAGCACTTACACCTTAGCAGGACTTAGAACCAGACTTAAACAACGCTGGATTTCTCTTTCATTTCATTGAGTTTTCACAGTTGTTGTAAAGATGAAGGTATTCTGGAGCTGGGGTGGGGACGGTTGTTTACCAGTACAGCTCTTTTGGATGCTATTGCACTGCACACTTAGAACTGGTCAAATGATGCATTTTCTGCTGTGTGGGTCCCACTTCAGTGGCCCAGTTCCTTAGCTGCTTGCTATTCCGGCATTTACATATGTGGAACAGTTGGTGGCAAAGCTGGTTTGTCTGACACACTATGTGTACCCTCCCCGCCTGACTCACTTCTTGTCAATCATCAGGAGGCCTAGGAGGGAAGCCCTGCTTCATGCCCTTGGCCTGACTCATCTCTTGCTGTTTCCGCTGTTGCTGTAAAATGAGGTGCCTAGGCAGCTGTAGACGTTGTGTCTTCTTGTCTAGTACTGGACTAAGTGACTGTGGACACAGTGCTGTGAATAAATGACACAGAGCACAAAAGGACCCTGGATCCAGCTGGCAGAGTTTTCATTAGCCATATCTATGGTACTTGGAACAAAACAAACCATGAGAAGAGGAAATTTATACCTCGCAGAATTGAAAAAAGAAGCCATGGTTCCATGCTGACAAAAAGCAATTACTGAAGACAAGAATTAATAGGGAGGAGACCCCACCTCCACCCCACAGAAGTTTCACAAGCCACAAACACAGGAGCATGGGCTTCAGGCAGCACTGTCTGATGCTTGTTACAATAACTATTGATTCAGTCAGGAATCACTAGTGTTAACAGACCTCCTTCAGGGCCCTTTATCAGAAGCCGGACAATCATTTGGTCTCAGTGACTCTACACAAGATGTCTGTTACATGGAGAGCGACAACTCCCAGGTGAGAAATAGGCCAGTGCCACCTCACCATGGAATCCAAGCCACCATCCCTAAGATTGTGCCCCTATGTGCACGGCTCATCCGGTGGCATCACTACCAGCCTAAACCTATACCAAGCCAGATACATGGAGAAATATCCTGCCAAGTCTTTTGCCAGTATTCTCTGAAGGAGGCAAGGGCACAAACAACAGAGCAGGATGGGAGATGTCTCAGCTTAAATGAGATGTAGGAACTTGACTTTTCTGTTTGGTTGTGAGCCTAGCCGTTAATGGCTGAGCCATCTCTCCAGCCCAGGAACCTGAGTTTTAAATGCAGCTTCTGACCTTGGGCCAGAAAAGTGCATAGAGTTTTCCACATTGGTGTGTTAGGCTCTAGTCCACCTTTTCCATTTTGTGAATATGTCACAGTCTACTTCTTCCTCTTTCTCCATCCCCCTCTTCCTTCTCTGAGAAGGAGACTGCTTGTTTGTTCCCAGCCACCCAGACCCGGATAAGCACACAGAAATTGTCTGTATTAATTGAAACACTGTTTTGGTCAATAGCATATTCCTCGCAAACTTTTGTATCTTAAATTAACCCAGTTCTATTAATCTGTGTATCACCACGAGGCTGTGGCCTATTGGTAAAGTTCTGGCTGGCGGCTGGCATCTTTCTCCATCAGCATCTACAGTGCATCTCTCTGACTCCCCCTACTTTCTCTCTATATCTCTGTTCAGATTTCCCTGCCTGGCTTTACTCTACTAAGCTATTGGCTGAAACAGCTTCTTTAATAACCAATGGTAATAAAACATATTCACAACATACAGAAGGGAATCTCACATCACTTCTTTTCCCTACTTTCCTTTCTCCTCCCCATACTGTTTGTTCCTTCTCTTCTTCCTCCCATTTCTTTCTTTCCACTTCCTCTTCTTTCTCCTTCAAATTTGGTTTTATATGTGTTTTTATTTGGAAATTTTGATTTTGCTCCTGTGATCAACGCTGCAAAAAATGACCGGTTCATATCTTATGTGCACGATTCTCTAGATGATTTGACTGTATAGAGAGTACTCATTTGATGTTGCAAAGTCACTTTCCAAGTGGCTCCTCTATAGTGTTTTCAGCACTATGAACACTCTCACTGGCCTTAAATGAATGCCTCCACTTTGACTGGTTTGAAATGTGATTAATTTTACTTCTTATGTAGTATGAGGTTTAGCAGCTTTTCATATTGCTATTCACCACTGAGTTTTTCATCTGTAATATATCTTTCCTTTGCCTACTTTCCTGTTGGTCTATTTGTGTGTTTTTAGTAAGAGACTTGTAATATGCAGGGCACAAATCACTAGTTGAGTGTGCTACAAATATCTTTCCTTGATACATGGCTTATATTTTCACATTTAAAAATATATTTATATGTGTGTGTCCTTGTGTGCATGTGAGTACAAGTGTCCAAGGAAGCCAAAAAGGACCCCTGAACAGCTGGTGTTACAGATGGTTGTGAGTATTCCAGCACGGATGCTGGGGACAAAACCTCTGTCCTTTGTGAGAACAGTACCTGTTCTTGGCTGTGAGCCATCTCTCCAGCATCATGTTTTCATACTTTAAATGTGTACAGGTACAGAGCAGCTTCTGTGTGTGCATGTGTGGACATGTATGGGTGCATGTGGAGGTCAGAAGACAACCTCCAGAATGTTCAGTATCATTCCTTGGGAGTTAGCCACATTGTTTTTTGAGACAGGGTCTCTCACTGAGACCTGAGACTCACTAAGTAGGCTAGGCCAGCTGGCCAGTGAGTCCCAATATCTGTCTTCTTTCTCTTCGGTGCTGGGGTTACATGCACATGCCACCACCCGGGCCTTTCTGCATTGGTTCCTCACTTGCAAAGCACACACTTTGCTGAGTGAGCTATCTCCCTAGCTCTCTACTCACTTTTAATTTTATCCTATTAGGGTTTGTCTTGAGAGATATGTATAACAGACTGGCCTCAATCTCATTATGTAGCCAAGGGTATCCTTGAACTTCTGCTCTTCTCATCTTTGAGTGTTAGGGTTACAGTTGTGAAATATGCCTATTTTATGGCGCACTGAGGGTGGAACCCAGGGCTTCATTCATGTTTGCTCAAGCACTCTATAATTGCATTACATCCCCAGGCAAGATTCACCTTCAAATGAACTCAACCAATCATTCCATCATTCTCTCTGCCTTTGCTCTGGCTTTTTTTTAAAATTACTTTTCTTGTGGCTTTGCACACATCTTTAATTCCAGCATTGGGAGGCAGAGGCTGGCAGATCTTTTTGAGGCCAGCCTGGCCTACATAGTGAGCTCCAGAACAGTCAGGGCTATAGAGAGAGACCCATATCAAAAAAATAAATAAATAAATAAATAAAAATTTTAAAAAATTTTCCTTCCTTTTTTCCTTGAAATAGGGTCACATCTTGTATCATTGGTTGCATGGAATTTGCTGTCTAGATGAGGCTGGCCCCAAGCTTTCAGCAGTCCCTCTGTCTTAGCCTCCCAAGTGTTGTGATGATAGGCATGTGTCATCATGCTAAGTTTTTCATATCTTGGTTTTTATTCAATATATTTAACATGTATTTATTTTGCACGTAATAGGGTGCACAGGAGTGCACAACTAGCAGGTGTGATTTTCTTCCACCACATAGGTCCAGGATATAAAAGTTAGGTCACCAGTTTCAGTAGCAAGTGCCTTTACCAGCTGAGCCATTTCTTCAACCAGCCCCATATCAATCTAGAATTACTCTTCCCTATCCACTGAGTTGATATACGTCTACTAATAGGGAGTTGTTTATCCAAACATTGATATTTCCCCCCTACATTCCAAATCAGCAGCATGGTACCTTTGATGAGCCCAACAGTATCTGCTAATTGTCTAACATGTTACCACTGGCTCTTTTGAGCAGCAATATAATTTACAATTGTTTTCTAGCTCTGACAGGAGGAAGTAGTTCCCTCTCCCTTGCAGTTTCTATTTGTTAACAACGGTAAACTTCAGTCTGAAAATGTTCAATGGAAAATTCCAGAAGTCAGCAATTTGTATGCTTTAAATTGTACACATTTCTTAAGTGACAGAATCTCTTGGGACAAGAATTATGCCTTGTATAACGCATCCATGCACTATACCTTAACAATCACTTAGCCGTGTCAGCTAAAGGTTGGCTATCACCATGATGTGTGTTCCACTCACCCTTGTTTTAATAATAGCCTGAGGTGAAAACTTTACTCAGCATATCCTTATAATTGTTTCATCATTAGTTATTGGTGCTCATCTCTTATTGTGCCTACCTTATAAAATAAACTTTATTGTAGGTATTTATACAGAGGAAGAGCTTGTGACAAAAGTCATTACTCTGGCACTTCACTTATCCACTGGGTATCAGAAAATGAAGGGACTACTGGATATGTTCAAAGATAATGGCTAGATTTTCAAATTACAATAAAGTTTAATATTCACAAAGCAAAACCCAGTCAGATGTGGTGGTGCTTGCCTGTAATCTAACAATTTGGGTGGTGGAGATGGGAGTATCAGTTCAAGGTCACACTCAACTACAGAGTTCGGGGCCAGCCTAATCTGCCTCAAAAAAAAACAAAAACAAAATAACAATACAAAACAAAACCCGCTCTGACTTAGGCCATATGCCCTTTGGCCTGGCTCATGTCACGCAAGCAGCTCCACTTCTTCAGCCCTCCTGTGTCCACAGAGCTGCTGTGTTTGTGCTGCCCATCTCTTCAACCATGTTCAAACTCTTAGGCAGAGCTAACTCAAGCTGCTGTTAACCATGGTGGGCGTGTTGCAGAGAATGCTATAAATGACAGCTGGCAAGTGGAATGGAAGCAATAGTTGGTAAATGCTTTTTGCACAGGGTTGTTTAGACTTCATGTCATGGACAAATATTTACCCACAGCTCAGAAGCCAGAAGTCCACCATCCTTCCTTTCTGCTCATGAAAGACCCACTGTTTGGCTTGTACTTTAGGAAACTGACTTTAAGGTTGCACAGTACCCCAAGTCCCGGATCTTATTTCTGGTTATTGCTTCTCTTCCTTTGAGCCAGTGATGCTCTGAGGGAAGGGCACAGCCACTGACACTCTCAGGCATTGCCTTCCCAACTCTACTCTATGAGAAGAAGGACTCCTACCACAGCTGTGGAGTAGAGGGTTCTGGGAAGAGTCCTCACTGGATCCATGCCTCCTCTGAAGACAGGCTCTACAGACACTGGGGTAGTGAAGCCAGGATTCTACCCAGGGCTCAGCTGCCCAAATTCAGCCCATTCTTCAGCTAGGCTTTTTGGCTCGACACAGTCTCCCAGCTGTTCCTGCTAGTCACAAATTGGGTGAGGAGTTAAGAAGAAGGCAATTACCCTGAAAGGGGGTGACCTCCCTTCACAGAGAGAATAACACAGTCACCACAGTCATTACACAGGATATGGATCCTGGTCTAGATTGTGGGGCCTTGGCTAAGCCCTTTACCATCTATGATGCTAGTTTATTTACAAGCTACAAGGTGACAAAAATCCCATTATTTCAAAACAAATGGGGTCATGTGTTTCTTCCATTCTTAAAAGTTTTGCCAGTATATTCATCTGTCCTAAACTTTAGAAGCTACCAGAACTCTACAACACACTCATTGTGTAGCCATGCATGATTATGTACTTTAGTAAGCTTCAGTCACTTTCTCTTGACTTGTTAAATGACTTCTACAAGGTCACTTAGTGATTCAGGGATTCTTGAGTATAAAGGGTCCTCTCTCTACTCAACATTCTTGATCCAAGGATCTAGGTTTTCAGGTGCTCATGGTCACCAAAAATGTAAATGGATCAGGGTTCCAGTTCATGCTCTTACACCAATGAACATCAAAGTTGCACTCTTATGGGACTAAACAAAGTGATATACAAGATTTCCTAAGATATGTTAAGGAACAGTAAGAAAGTTTGGAAAAGTGAAACTCTGGAAAGTGAGAGTAATTCCCAAAAGAAAGAAAAGCCACTGAGATTCCCTACCTAGGGTCTTTTATAGAACATTAGCAAGAAATGGACAAAGGCTGAGGTAATCTTTACTCAGGTTGGTTCTTTGGGCTCTCATTAGTCAAATCAATGAAAGCCCCCGCCCAGACCAACCAGAAATGATTATCATGCTCTGTTCAGACACTGCCCACCCAATTAAGGGTGGTGGAAGTGACCCTCTGTCCAACTCTGACTTGTGCTTTGTTAGCTAGTGACTTTTATACCTCAAGCCTGGCAGGTATCTCAAGCCCTTCGTTCTTACAGTTACAAGTAGTAGTTATAGTTGACAATAAATTGACATTATTTGTCAATGTCTTGTCTGTAGGATGCTCTGGCCTCTTTCCTGAGTAGGTGGAAGCATCTTGTTAGAAGCCACTCTTACTGAGAATTTAATTTGTTATTAGCTGCATTAGAAGCAGGGATACATATATATGAGCAATAGTGCCTAGCATATGTTCACCGAATGTGGTGGTTTGGATGAAAACATGCCCCTATAGGCTTATAGGGAGAGGTACTATTAGGTGTGGTCTTCTTGGAAGTGTGTCAATGGGAGTGGGCTTTGAGGTTTCAAATGCTCAAGCAATCTCAATCTCTCTCTCTCTCTTTCTCTTCCTCCTGTTTGCTGCTGATCCAGATGAAGAAACTCTTAGCTACCTCTCCAGCACCATGTCTGCCTGCATGCTGCAATGCTTCCTGCCATGATGATAATGGACTAAACTTTTGAACTGTAAGCCAGTCCCAATTAAATGTTTTTCTTTAAAGAGTTGCTGTGGTCATAGTGTCTCTTCACAGCAATAAACCCTAAGGCACTGAGGATGAGGGGATATCTCATGGAAGCTAGCTAGTTTCTGCCAGCATCTCATGAGATCTATTTGGCTATCTCATTACTATCTGCAAGCTTCTCTGCTTCTCCTGTCTGGTGCTCCTGGCCTCATCATTTTAACCCTAAGTTCTTTCTTAATCCTGATGTCTGTTCTCACTGTAATGTGTGAGCAATTTGTGGTTTTCATCATGGGCTCTATCTGTGACTGCTTACTGACAACTGGCTCCTGTAAACAGAGACTCTGCTTTGGTTTCCCAGCCTCCCAGCCCTGAAAAATCACACATAAACTATATTAATTACAGCACTGCTTGGCCAATGGCTCAGGCATATTTCTAGCTGGCTCTTGCATCTTAAATTAACGCATTTCTATTAGTCTATAGACTAACGTGGCCATGGTGTTATCTCATTTTCTACAGGTCATGTTTCCTCGGCAGCTGGCTGGCAACTGCTTGACTCCACCTACTCTCTCTCTATATCTCTGTTCAGATTTCCCACCTGGCCATACTCTGCTAAGCCACTGCCAGAAACAGCTTTATTCATCAACCGATAAAAGCAACACATATATAGGACATCCCACATTAGGCCCCTGCCTCATCAGCATCATAAAATGCACCCAAGGAAAGCTTGGGGATGTCGCAGGAGTGACTTCTTTAACAAAATGGCAAATTGCTGCTTAAATTTTTTCTTGTGAGACAGGGTCTTGCTACACCATGCCTGGCTCACTCTAACTTTTTGGTTGGGGTAATCAATGACCAGGCTTATGCATCTAGTCAGTATCTGAGATATTCACATTATGGCTGTTAGAAGGATGGTGCCAGTTTTTAAGTGGAACATATTGATTTTTTTAAAACATTAGCTTCTTTCAATAAGAATGTTTCAGAACATGATCTTGCTATTCACCCAGGACCCAACTGTTTTGGTATCAGCCCAGATCTCCAGGCAGATGCAAGGCTAGGACTCCCATGTGGAGAGAGGAATTTTTTTCTCCAAGACAGCGTCTCTCTGTAGTTTTGAAGTCTGTTCTGGAACTAGCTCTTGTAGACCAGGCTGGCCTCAAATTCACAGAGATCCACCTGCCTCTGCCTCCCGAGTGCTGGGATTAAAGGCGGCTGTGAGAGGAATTCTTTTTATCAACTCTATGGGTGGGTTCACTGCACAGCTGCAGACCTGGGCTGTCTCAGGGTCAGAAGAGACATTTCATTTGCTTTTACACAATTCCTAATGTTAGTGTTAATGCCACTCGGTGATTTTATCCTGCTCTCCACAATATGAAAAAATATCAGATCTAGCCGGGTGGTGGTGGCACATGCCTTTAATCCCCGTACTTGGGAGGCAGAAGCAGGTGGATCTCTGAGTTTGAGGCCAGCCTGGTCTACAGAGCGAATTCCAGGACAGTCAGAGAATCCCTGTTTCAGAAAAAAAAAATCAAATCTAAGAGTACAAAGGTGAACTAGTATCATTGTTCCTAGTACCTCTGGAATTTTATCTCCTGGATCTCCCATGTAAATAGCAATAGAGAAAGAGTAAGGCTTAGGGAGTTCAGCTAGGCTGTCCACAGTGCCTACAATACCTTATTCAAATTAATGCTCTGCTCTTTGATGTTAGAAGAAAATCTTACCAGAGTAGTGCCAAATCATGTGTCAGACAGTAAGTAAGCCATCATGGACAGAGCACCTCATTCCTGTTTCACCATTCGACTAGTGTTCTTGCCTTGTCTGTGCCTTAGCTCCTGTCATCTGGATAGGATTCTGCTGAGGAGTGTTGTTTATGTGCTAGAAGGACTGGAATTGGGGTCTGGAGAGGTGGTTCAGTAGTTAAGATTACTTGCTGCTTTGGCAGAGCGCCCAGGCTCAGTTCCCAGCACCAACACGGTGACTCACAACCCTCTATGACTCCAGTTCCAGGGGACTCAACGTTATCTTCAGGTTACTTTGGGAGCTGTACAGTTGTGGTACACAGAATACACACAGGTAAAAAGCTTATACCCATACAACAGAAATAAGTAACTCTTTTAAAAAGAACTAGAATTGCCATTTCTCTGTAATTAATTTACCAATTATCATCCTCTGCTTACAATGAGATGCACTTGCTGTTTCAGGGGTTATGAAGCTCATGACCTTGGCCTTGTATGAACTTCCACAGTGGACTGAACTTAGCAGGTGGTTCAGAGCTGAGCCTGCCATTTCTGTGTGGATTTCGGTTTCCATTTCTAAATACATTATTTAACTGACATGTTTTAGAAATCATCCAATTCATATGGAGTTTTTCAGTCTTATCAGTCCACATTAGGATGATGTGGCTCTAATGGCCTTATAATGATTTGTTCTTAATAATGAGAGGACATAACCAAGCTAAGAAAAAAATCAGAATAATAAGAGATTCATTATAATTTAAAGCAATAACTGAGAAGTGAAAAGGAACGTGGATGGTGCATTAGGCAGGGTTTTCCACAGAACAATTAAGTATGAGTGTGTGTGTGTGTGTGAGGGTGTATGTGTATGTACACGTGTGTGTGCTCCTCTTTCCTCCACCTACAGACATGTGCCACCATGCTCAGGTGAAGGGATTTTTATTAGATCAGCTCACACAAAGGGCTGGATAGTCCAACAATGACTGTACTCTGGAACACCTGAGAATCTTGCACAAAGTTGGATTCCCCTGCAGTCTCAATCCATCTCTGAAGGTCTGGATGCTCCCTGAGAGTGTCTGGCATTGAGTCCACAGTGGAAGTGTAAGAACTGGAGCACCGGGGCTGGAGAGATGGCTCAGAGGTTAAGAGCATTGCCTGCTCTTCCAAAGGTCCTGAGTTCAATTCCCAGCAACCACATGGTGGTTCACAACCATATGTAATGGGGTCTGGTGTCCTCTTCTGGCCTGCAGGAATACACTCAGACAGAATATTGTATACATAATAAATACATAAATATTAATAAAAAAAGAACTGAAGTACCATGTCAGCAGCAGCGACTGGTGTACTTTTTTAAGGAAAGAAGCCAGGCTCCTGAGAGACTACTTTTCCTCGTTATATCTGACCTGTCCTCTGGACAGTGTTATTCACTTTGAGGTCACATACTCTCTGACCTACCCCCCAAGGAATGCCTCCTAGGTGATTCCAAATTCTGTCAAGTTGTGCCAGTGAGATGGCTCAGAGGACAAGAGCCTTTGCTGCACAAGCCTGGCGACCTCAGTTCTGCCTCTAGAACCCACAGTGAAAGGAAAGAACTGACTCTCCTAATTGGCCTTCCTCTGGCTTCCATGTTTGTCAATAATAATAATAATAATAATAATAATAATAATAATAAATTAATTAATTAATTAATTAACCATAGCGGATGAACATGAGATTCTTTGCAATAACTGCCTTCGGAGGATTGCACACCTGATACCTTATGTATACAAGAACACATTGTGGAAAGTACTTGTGAGGGTTTCTCAGGCCACTTTTAGGAACAGGGTTCATACTGGGGTTTCCCATAACCCCTTGGGTTTGATAATTTCCTGGAATAACTCATAGAACTCAAGAGAGCACTATACTTATGATTAGAGTTTTAGTATAGTAGGAAAAACAACAACAAAAGGATTATGCCAGCCAAAGGAGAGCTCTTGGTAGCCACAAGCTCCCCAAATACAAAGTCTCTGTGCTCTCTGAAGAAGGACTTTGCCAGCACCGCAAATGCCTTGTTATCCACTCTTTCATTCCATTCTGCTTTGGTTTTTGTCATCTCCTTCTTCTGCCTTCCCATGTTAATTCAGTTGTGCTTGGATTACAGGTATGCACCATTACCCTCCATTTATGTGGCACGGGGGCTTTGTGCATATGAAGGCAATCAATCTATCTACCAACTGAACTACATCACTAGTCCCTAATTACTATTGTTGTTGTGTTGTTAGTGACAGAGTCTTGCTGTGTAGCCCTAGTAGCTTTGCTACTCATGGCCATTCTCCTGACTCAGACTTTCTAATACTGGAATTTTAGGCTTGTTGTACCACAATTGGCTTTGAAAGTGGATTCCAAATAACCCAACTTGTTAGCAATCTTTTTATTAGAAGACAACTTACATTATGACTGTTAATAACCTATTAATAGCCAGCTTCTATCATTTTAATGTTAATCCAGTCTCTAATTTTTTCATAGTGTTTTCCCTTTCATTGATTTCTACTTACGGGGGTTGTTGTTACTTTTCTGTTGTTCAATTTTCCTCCCTCCCCCATTTTGGTGAGAAAAATTTGAAATGTATTCAGCATAACTCTTATCGTCTCCTGTTCATTGCATTTAATGGTGCATATGGAAGAAAACGTGAAAGATAACCTGCTGAATTCATCCTGTGAGCAACCTAAGGTCTTCGTAGGATTACTCTGGCCACGCCTCCTAACTCCAGTTGCTGTTTACTTGGTGCTTTATACTTAACTGTTCCACAAATGGGACACAAACAAAAGTCCACGTTCGCTGCGCCTTGGTTTTGCGCAGGAATACCACTTTCAACTTTGCTTCCCTTGGCGTTCATGATCTCAGATCTTGTACTGGGGCCGCTTTCCCTTCCTCTGAAGTACTTCCTTATGGCCTCTTATTCCGGGCTTGTGGTTGCAAACGCTATTTTTGTTCCTCCAAGTGTGTCTTTATTGTGTCCACGTGATTGAAGACAGCACTAAGGGTTTGCAGTTTTTATCAAGAGCTCTAAAGATTCTCTGGTGTCTATTTTTGGGACTGAAAAGGTCTTTTCTTAACTTATCTTCATCGGGTAGATGACTAGATTGTTCTCCCTAACTACTGAAAATTTCTTATACTTAAATCTGTTGAGGAACAATTGGTATAGAATGAAATGCGCATTTTTGTGTTTGTGATAAGGGTTTCACTATGTGGCTCAGGCTAGCTTTGAACTTGAAATGCTCCTTCCTTAGCCTCCTAAGTATGAGGTTACAGTCATGCACCACCACTTCTGGCTGAACATTTCCACTGTAATCATGATTGGATAAGCTTGACAGTTTTATAGGTACTTGTGACTGATGACAATAATATGTTTCATGATGACACCTTCCCCTTTATGCCTTTGCAACAACCTTCCTCACTTATGACCCTAGCGACCAAAGATCTGCTTCCTGTCACCACGGATGACTTAAATAAATGGATGTGTAGATGTACTCTTGATATTTGGCTGTCGCTGTGGGAGCTATGACCTCTACCTATGCTGTGTGCATTAGTGGTTTGGTCCAATGACTGCTAAGTGATGCACCAATATATGTACAAATCACTGATTGCCGATGCACTGGATAGAAGCCATTGCATATGGCAGTGGTGTAAGTCTCAAAAATATTTCATGTGCATGTTTTCATTTTTCTTGGATAAAGAAAAGAATTGGTGCCGGGCAGTGGTGGCGCACGCCTTTAATCCCAGCACTCGGGAGGCAGAGGCAGGCGGATCTCTGTGAGTTCGAGACCAGCCTGGTCTACAAGAGCTAGTTCCAGGACAGGCTCCAAAGCCACAGAGAAACCCTGTCTCGAAAAAAAAAAAAAAGAAAAGAATTGGTAAATTACAAGTTAAGTGCACTAACCACCTTACCGGAAATGGACCCTAGTGTCGCACACATGCTAAGCAACTGCTCTTCAACTGAGCTATGGATCTCTGGCAAGTCTAATTTTACTTTAGAAAAATGCTAAACTTTTTCACAAAGGAGCTGTACTACTTTGAAATCTGCTAACAGTGCATGTGTTACAGTTGGATACACTCAAAAAGCTTATTTTGTCCTCCTAGTTTTAAACATCCTTGTGAATGCATATTAGAATTTAAATGTGATATTAATTGATCACATTGACTAATGATGCATTTTCATGTGCTTATTGGCCATATACCTTCTTCTACGAGGTGCCTGTTTATCTTTTTTTTCTTCTCTATGTAGAATAGGCTGGTCTTAAACTTAGAGATCAGGCTGCCTTAATTCCTGAGTGCTGGAATGAGTGATATCCACCATCATGCCCAGCTCTGCTTATCTTTTGTCCATCTGAAAAGAGTGTATTGTGTTCTTGTAATATACTTTCTTCTTCCTCCTCCTCCTGTTCTTGTAAAAAGATTTTAAAAATGTATATGTGCGTATATTTCTGTGTAGGTATGTGCATGAGTACAGATGCCTGCAGAGGCCAGTAGAGGGTGACAAATATCCTGAAACTGGAGTTACAGGCAGTTGTAAGCCACCGATGCGTGCTCAAAACCGTTTAAGTTTCTCTCCAGCTCCTAGCTCCATTTCTTGTCTTTATTTCTGTGCTTGGAAGCAGGCTCTTAGTTATGTGACACACATAGTTCTTTCTTTGCTTGGCTTGTTATCTTTTTTAGTTAATACTGGTCTTTTCAAAGCAGAAGTTTAAAGTTTTTAGAAAACCTACTTTTCAATTTTCTTCTACAGCTTACTTTCTTTCTATTCCATTAAAAAAAACTTTAGTCACACCAAATGCCATGAAGATTTTTTCCCTAGAACAGTGATTCTCAACCGTCCTCATGCTGCAGTCCTTTAATACAATTCCTCATGTTGTGGTGACTCCCAACCATAAAGTTATTTCTGTTGCTACGTCACAACTGCAATTTTGTTGTTGTGAATCATGATGTAAATATCTGTGCTTTCTGATGGTCTTAGACAACCACTGTGAAACGGTTGTTTGAGCTCCCAAAAGGGGTCATGACCCACAGGTTGAGAAACTCTGTTCAGACTATTGTCACACCAGTTATCATGTACAGGTATATAATATACAGGTTGTTGATTCTTGTGGGGTTATTAACAGGGTTGAGGTGGGGCTTTTCAGGATGGATATGCAGTCATTTTAAGCCATCAATAGATGAGATTACGCTACATTTTTACATTGATACTAAGGACTGAACCCAGGTCTTACATATGCTAATTAAGTTATCTACTCACCAGCTAAGTCCCCAACCTTTGTACCTTTGTACAGTTGCACAGGCTTTGAGAAACACACAACCACGTATGGGATGCCACAGAGCCGTATAAGATAGGCAATCATCCTCAATTCCCTTGAGCCAGTTCTTTATAATCTGTTTCTTTCTTCTTCTTCTTTTTTTTTTTCAAGACAGGGTTTCTCTGTAGCTTTGGAGCCTGCACTGGAACTAGCTCTTGTAGATCAGGCTGGTCTCAAACTCACAAAGATCCGCCCGCCTCTGCCTCCCAAGTGCTCCACCACGCCTATAATCTGTTTCTTATCACTTCACCACCTGACAACCACTGACTGGGTTTCTACTTCTACAGTTTTAGGTGTAGCAAAATGCATTTAAAATCCACCCACGTTGCTGTGTGAATCATCAGTTCATTCATCATTCTGGAGTTGTAGTCCATTACATGAACGTATCAATTCCTCTAGTCACCTACTGAAGGATGATTATTATTATTTCTGATACAGATAAGCCTGGTACAAGCACTCACGTGCAAGTTATAAACACCCACACAGGTTTTTCTGTGAACACAAGTCTTTAGTTTTCTTGGGAAAATAAATAGGAGAGGCATTCTGCTGCCTTGTATGCTCTGGCAGTGCATGGAGGTCAGAGAAGAAGCTGTGGAAGTCAGTTCTTTCCACTGTGTGAGTTCTGGGAACTAAACTCAGGTTGTCAGGCTCAGTGCGTTTACCTGCTGGCCATCTCACTGGTCAGATAAATGAACTTTTACTTTTTAAAGAAACTGCCAGGCTTTCACAAAGTAGCTGCATAATTTTCTTTTTTAATGTCCATTAGCAACTCTAAGGAGCGTTTATTTGGGGTTCAGGTTTCAGGGGGGAGGGTACTGCCGACCTGGGTGCAGGGGCATCACAGCAGGAGTGATTCAGTGGAAGCTTGCTGCCTAACTTACTCATACCTTGACTGATTAGAAAGTAGAGATTGGTCTGAATGAGGGTGGGCTATAACCTTCAAAGGCCTTCCCCTACCGTCCTACTTCTGCCAACCAGGCTTCAACTTTAAAGGTTTCACACACTTGAAATAGCACCTTCAGATGGGATCAGGTGTTTAAACACACGGGGCACATTGTACATGCAAATTATGGTACTGGTTTCTGTGCAGAGATGGTTCCCAATTTCGCTAGTGGTAACGTTTATGAGATATGCGCTTTGGTTTGTTGGTACTTATTTCCTTTGTCCACTCTTTACCTGGGTTTTGGCTTTTCTTCCTGCTGCATTCTTGACAGAATCAGCCTCTCATGATTTCCAACTGAATTTATCAGTTACTTGCACTAGACTTTTCCTTTTAATTTTCTATTTTCTTGAGGCAAGGTTTAACTGTAAATTCCTAGCTGGCCTGGAACTTGCTATATAAACCAGGCTGGCCATTCACTTGACAATCTTCTGCCTCTACCTTCAAGGGCTGGTATTATAGGTGTGTGTCACCCTGCCCACATGCCCAGTCTTTGACACTTGTTTAAAAATTGTCTTCTTTAGGAGGTAGTGCTTTATCACTGAGTCATACCCTTAGCCCTTTACCACTTGACATTTGTTATTTCCATGGAGGAAGAGGGGAGAGGGGACGTCCACTGGTGATGGCCAGGCTTGGTCATCTCAGGCAGCAGTCTTCAGGGTGTTCTCGATGGAGAACTCAGAGGAAACTCCAACAGAGGTCCTCTGAAATGTATCATCTGGGTCATCTGCTCCTATCAGAGATTTTTCAGGGGGGTCTTCCTTGATCCTAATTTTTATTAACCCAGAATGAATCTACAGCCTCTCATTTCCGGTGGAAACAAAAGCAAAACCTGTTCTCCAAAGTAACATATCTTTTGACTTAAATTTTGAGGTCAAGGAATTTTCAAAATATATATGTTGTATTAATCCACAAGCATTTATAATCAGATGTCTTTTAGCAGCTATTGCTCCTTCCTCAGCCATCAAATAATTCAAAGACAACACAATAACATACAGTACCCAGATTCTCTGTGTATTTTCCATCTTTACGTGGCTTTATTTTAAACTCTATTTCTTTTATTTTCAGTTTTTGGTTTTTGACAGAGGTTCTCTGTGTCCTGAAACTCACTCTGTAGACCAAGACCAACCAGGCTGTCCTTGAACTCACATAGATCTGCCTGCCTCTGCCTCCCAAGTGCTGGGATTAAAGGTATGTGACACCACACCCAACTACTCTCTCTCTCCCCCTCTCCCACCCTCTCTCTCGGACTCTTTCCCTTTTCTGTTCTCTTTCAAGCCTACATATATTTTAAAACACACTGTAAACCATTTAGAGTTTTTTTTTTTTTTTTTTTTTTGGTCTGAATCTATCTTTACTGTATATCTTTCTATTTCTGATCACATGAGTCTTTAATTTGCTAAGCGATAGGGCTAGGATTAAAGCCATGGCTTTGACAGCTGAATCCATCCCATTCTTTAGCTTTCTGAGAGTCTAGCTTCTTGGTAGAGGTACTGGCGGGAGCCATGTATATTGTCACAATTCTATAGAGTTTCAAGGCCCTGCCACTACTAAGAAGCAAGCTGTCTGCTATTTATCAACACCATTTAAGTGTTTTGTGGCAGGGCCTCTTAAAAGAGCTGCAAGGCTTTTGCAGCTAAAGCTGAGTCAAGAAGCCTCTCTCAAATTAGACACACTTTCCTTTTGCAAACAGAGCCCACCCGAGAAAATGCTGTTACCAAGAGGTCATGCTTAACTCTGTTATTTTGTGTCTAGAATTACTTCCCAAATCCTCTCTGGTTTTATGTGGTTGTAGTTGCCCATATTGGTGCCATTTGTAGATGGAGACTGTTTGCTCATTTCCAGCCCCCCAGACCCGAAATATGCTGGCTGAGATGATCAGGCCTCACAGAATATTCCAGTCAGGAATTGACAATAATCCTAAATTTTCTTTAGGTCCTCATCTGCCGCCCCGAAACCTCGTGTTCTAAGGCGTCGGGCCTGGGCGCTTACTGGGATGGGAGGCTACGGTACTCAGCCCCTTTCCCTACACTCCACTCGTCCACCGTCTCAGCCCGCGAGCGTTAACACGAGTGCGCGTGCGCGCCTGCGGCGTTCCCGCGCCCCGTCTCTGGTCGCGCGGAAGCCAAGCTCGTCCGTTACAGCCGGGGGCCGCGCTTCGGCTCCACTTGCGACGGCGGGCCGGCCGTCGTAAAGCGCCGCCGTGCCGACTGCTGCTAGGCGGCTTATGTCAGCCTCCGGTTTGACTTACGGCGTGCGGCCGTCCCCATTCTTCCCGCTAGGATCCTTGCCCTTCTCGCCCGGCGGAAGCCGTCTCCCTTAGCGCGCGCCGCGGTGCACTCCCGGGCGGTCGGGCTCCCGGAACCTGGGCGGCCGCTCGCCGCCAGCCAGCTCTTCCCCCCCCCCCGCCTTCCTCCCGGCGTGCACCGCGGCGCGGCCATGTTGCCGTAGTGTTGTTTTCTTCCTGCGGAGGCGAGGGGCCGCTGCGAACCGCGACGCGCGGGCCTCGCCTCTGCTCGTTCGCGGGCGCCGGCCTTCGCCGCTCCCCCGCCTCCCCGGCCCGCACCAGCGCCGTCGGCCCGCCAGAGGCTCGGGGGACGGCTGAAGGCCGGGCCCGGGGACCACCATGGCGGCCGCCCTGGGCGCGGGCGGAGGAGCAGGCGCTGGAGGTACGTGGGCCGCGGCTGGCGCCGTGGGCCGGGCAGCCTTTGTGTAGGGCCTTTGGGTCGCCCCGTCCCAGCAGGAGCCGTCCTGGGTCTGCCTGTGCCGATCGGGCCGGGAGCGCAGAGCGTTAGGCCCGCGGGCCCGGGACGGGGTCTGGGGTCGGGCGGCCCTGGCCATTTCCAGCCTTCGTGCAAGATTCTCCCTGGGCAGCGGCAAGCAGCCCAGTCAGAATGCAAGAGACATTCCGCAGCTTATTAGAGTGCTTTAAATAAACCCATTATCATCTGAGGAAAACCCATGAGTGCTTGGCTGTGTGCTTGAAAGGAATTAATACAGGGGTACAGAGGTTTAGTTACGGAAGCAGTTTCTTGAGTAAACGTTTTGCGATCGTAAACGGTATGGAAAGACTAACGAGTTTTAAGTAAAGCCACATTTTGTCGAACGATAGTGTTTTAGAATAATGTGAACAGTACTTAAAAATGACGTTTCAGGACTTGGATTAAAGGAGACCCTTGGTAAAGCGTGGACAGCAAAAGCATTTGCCTCCAGCTTGCTATAGACACTTGAACTATTCTGTATATTCCAGAAGCGTTTTGTGATGCTTCCAGATGGGCGGGCGTATTAAAGCAACCCTGCTTAGGGATTCTGGCCCAAATACTAACATATTTGTAAGATAAACCCAAAAATAAAACGGCAGAGGCTACATGCCAGAATGTTTGTGGAGAGGATGTGGATGTGGTACGGTCTATGTCGTTGCCAGCTTACATTTTTTTTAAATCATACGAATCTGAGGCTTTCTAGTTAAATGTTTAAGTACTTTTTATCTGTCTTACTTGATTAGAGAAGGTAAAAATTAAAGTTTTATATGTGAGTCGCAGTGTTATGGAAGCCCTTAGTTCAAGGCTGTTTTTAGTGAATTTATTTTAATTTTCCATTTGTTTTTAACTAGTGTGCATTGTGATCTTCCAGAGGCTCTGTGGCTTATGAAGACATCACACTGATTTAGGGACTGTGTGCTTGTATGTTCTTTTAAGTTTCTCATTAAGAATTTTTAAGATAGTAAATACAGGTCAATAGCCATATAAACAAGATTTTGGGGCTATATATTAAGTTTTAGGCCAGAAAATTTAAGGGTTGTAATTTGAGAGGACTAGGTATGTTTTCTGGAAATTTGGGATTTTTCTTTCACTTTTTTTTTTTTTAATGGAGCCAATGTTCACATTGCTTGGACCCAAGCAGTTGTGTATGAGTGGTCCCTGGTACTCACTAGCCCTGCAGTCCTGGAACTGCTTGTGCTCCCCACTCCCATGTGCTCTGCACTGTTCCTGCCTGCTTATAGGGCTGTGTCCTGATTCAGCAGGTTCAGGCTCCTAAGGGAGAAGGCCTTACTGGAGAGATCCTTGACTTATATTTTTTTCCATCTCTGAACCTCCCTTTCCATCTAATAGCACCCCTGTTTTCCCTTGAACACTTAATCTGTAATTTTCAATTTTTCCCCCCTTTTGAATAACTTTCAAGACCTGTGAGAAACATGTCTGCCTGCATTGCAGGCACCCAAAGTTCCTGGCCCATAGCATGTGTTCAACAAATACTTGACAAATGAATTAGAGATTGAAATGTTTTCCTTAGTAAATCTGGAAAAAAAATTCTGTGTCCTTACTTTTGTCCATCAGATCCATGTTTGCTGTGTAACCAACAAAACCATTACATTGGAAATATTTTCATTGTAGATAGTATCTTCTTTATATCTAGATTGTTTACTTGATACCTCAATTTAGCATATTACCCAGCATAGTGGCTTTCTGGCTTTTTCTAGTTACAACTCAACATTGACATCGTGATATAGTACTTATACAAACTTCATGGCTAGTTCTAGTGGGCACTGTGTGCCAAGCGCTCAGTTTCTGTTTCATTACATTAAAAGGTTGTTGTGTACCTGGTTTGGGCTTTTAATCCCAACACATGGAAAATCGAGGTGAAAACGTGAGTTTGAGTCCAGCTTAGGTTGCATAGTGAGAACCTTTCTTTACCTTCTCCCTCAACAAAACCTGATTGTAGCCTAATCTAACTTCGTTATTAAACTAAATCCATCAAATATTCCAGAATTGTCAGTTAAAAATAATTTCGTGTATTGTAAGTGGTTGATGTTTTCGGGGGTCAGGTGGTGGGGGTGGTGATGGTGGTATTTTCAGTGTTTAGGATGGAGCCAGAAACTAATAGAATCTCTAGGTGGTCAAAATAGATAATGACAGAAGTGCAGTTATGTCGGTGTGAAACTTGGGTGCTTATAGGTATACAGAATGCTCTTAACTTTAGTACTTCTGTAAAGATATTTGCTGTTGCGAGTAAGGGTGGGATAAGCATGAGGGCCTTGTCGGTCAAGACAATACAGCTTACTAGTAAAGAGAATATTGGACATTGGAGGTTAGCATGAATGCAGAAGTAGGCCTTTAAGGGCACATATTGTAGAGCAAATAATACATTTCAAGATCTAGTGCTTACTTTGTAGTATAAAATACAAAATCAAAATGAAAAGTTGGAACATAAATAAATTTTAGCAACATTCCTTCCAGATGATTTGTATGTTAAGACCTAACAGTTCATAAAAAAGTTCATGCACGTTAGAATCAGTGCCTTGTCTCACAATTTAACAGTATTCTTGGACCTTAAATATACTAATTCTATAGGTGAGGAAAATGAAATGTGCTTGTAAAATTTTGTTTCTTGGGTGGATCTTACTGAAGAAAAAGATTGAATTAGGAATTTTCAGACATAACTAGTAGTAGTAGAGCCCAGCATCAACATTTTGATGTTCTTTGACTCAACAGAAACAGAACTTACTTTTTTTTTATTATTGTTTTTGAGGCAGTCTTTCTGTCCTCTATATATGTCCTCATTATGTAGAGGCATACTCACCTTGAACTCAACAGAGATCTTAAGTGCTCGGATTAAAGGGGTGTACTACTACACACAGCCCAATTTATGACTTACATATGTCCCAGTACCAAATATGGCTCAAAATTGAATTTAATGGGTTATCAAGATGGTTCACTGGGCAAAGGCACTTGATGCCAACTCTAACAATATGAGTTCTACTCCTGGAACTCACCTGGTGGAAGGAGAGAACTGACTCCCAAGTTGTTCTGTGACCCCCCTCGTGTGTGGTGTCATGCACTCACAATAAAGAAGTAAACTTAAAAAGTGAATTTAAGAGGCTGGGCGGTGGTGGCGCACGCCTTTAATCCTAGCACTAGGGAGGCAGAGGCAGGCGGATCTTTGTGAGTTCGAGACCAGCCTGGTCTACAAGAGTTAGTTCCAGGACAGGCTCCAAAGCCACAGAGAAACCCTGTCTCGAAACCCCCACCCCCCAAAAAAACAACAAAACAACAACAACAAAAAAGACTACTACTAGTTATGTCTGAAAATTCCTAATTCAATCTTTTTCTTCAGTAAGATCCACCCAAGCAGCTAACCTCTGAAACAGCCTAGCTAACTGTAAATGTGCTCAGAAAGCAGTATTGACAGTGCATGTTATTAGCCTGAGAGACGCTGAGAATTCATAGTTTCTGACCATGCTCCCTTTGGGTAGGAAGTCTGTGGAATACATTAATTTCTGTGTGCTGATTGTTAGGTGGTGTGTGATAGCTTAATCTTCAGCATTTTTAAATCCCCTTTTTAAAGAATAATTTTTATTTTATGTGTATGGATGTTTTACCTGCATTTGTGAGGAGTCTCGAAGCCCTAGGACATCAGACTCCCTAGAACTGAAGGTATGGACAGATTTATGTGAGCCACCATGTAAGTGCTATGAACTGAAGATTTTCTAGAAGAGCAGCCCTTAATTGCTGAGTCATCTCTTTAGCTCCCTTTTAAAATGTTTCATCAAAAAGAAATTGGGGAGTGGAGAGGACTCTAGTGTTCTTGTTGTGTAGGCCTTATAGTGGATCAGTAAGGATCTTCAGGTTTGTTTCTCTGATATAAACTTTGGAAATCTTAAATTTCATTTATTTATGAGACAGTATATCGTGTAGATATACTGCCTTGCCTTCTGAATTCAGAGTTCTGCCTGCCTCTGCCTTCCAGGTGCTGGCATTAAAGGCATGTGTGTCATCATGTCCAGTTATTTTTAAGATTGTTTTTTAATTGTGTTTGTATGTGTGTGTGCACGTGTGTGTGCATGTATGTGTGCGTGTATGCATGGAACTGTAGGTATCTGTGAAGGCCAGAGGTTTTGGATCCATTTGGAGCACAAATTACAAGTGCTTGCAGGCTGCCCATTGTGGGTGCTGAGAGTCAAATTCCAGTCCTCTGCATGAGCAATGCACTCTTAATTGCTAAACCATCTCTTCAACCCCTCCAGCCTAATTAGCTTTTGAAGGATAGTTTATCAGATGCAGACTTTCTGGTTTACAGTCTTTCCTCTTTTTTTTTCTGCACGTTAAGTATTTCATCTTACTGCATTCTGGGCTTTGGTTTCTGGCTAGAAATAGACAAATACAATCAAGGATCATTGTATGTGAGGAGTCATTCATTTCATAGGGATTTTAGAACCTTCTTTGGCTTTGGTTTTGAGAGAGTTTGGTCTTACGTATATGATTGTTGGTATGGATCTCTTAAGTTATTCCTGCTGGAGATTACTGAGTTCCTAGGGTGTGTGGGCTCATATCTTTCATCACATTTGGACATTTGGGGCCATTTCTTCAGATCTTCCTTACTTTTTCTTCTCTGTCATTCTTTAGTGCATGTTCTGATACTCTGGATGGTGTTTTTAGGTTCTCTTAGTCTTTCTTCAGTTTTTTTTTTTAATAATTATTTTTTCCTTTCAGTACTTTTTCTTTTTTATGACTCAGTTTTGGGACTGAAAACAGATAATTTTGAATGTTATAATGTAGTAGTTTGGGGAATTTTAGGATGTGTCTATTCCCCTGGCTGCTTATTACTTGTGATTTGTCTGATTTTTAAATAACTTTTCCAAACTGATTTCACAGAGACTGCTCTTTTTGTGTAGTTACTTAAGTCTCCACCTGTCATCTTAGTGCTCAACTGACATATTTTCTTACATTCCTGGAAACTCAAAATAATGAAAAGCACACCCTGGTCTTTTAAATTGGCTGAAATAATTCAGTGTTCATTAGGCCATCTAGGACTCTGCCTTACTCTACCTCCTGCTTACCCAGAGCCCAATCAGCAGCAAGAGATGTAAATCTGGGTTCTCTCAGGTGTTTTCTGAGAGTGTATCTGGACCTGGACACACATGAGGTCCTCTTAATTGCCAGCCATACATGAGTGCTCTTCGAAACCTTTCTTTACCTTCCGCCTCCTCATTTCCAGGTGTTTTGATCTGGGTACTGTTTCCTTTGTCTACAGTTGGTTACAGTTGCTTTGGACCACGACTGCCTAGATTGCTACTTTAGCTCTGAGCTCCAAGAGGGTAAAACAAAGGCAGCCTCTCCGTTTACCCCAGAGATCCAATGGGCAGGTCTCAGTGCATAGTCAGATGCTTTGAGGGTGTGAACAGGCACTCTTAGGCTTAGGAAGCCCTTGAGACATTGTGTATCCTGTTGTTGCTTGACTGGGGAATGGGTTTGCTGTTCTGGTGAGCAGCATTTTTTTTAATAAGGTTCAAGGAAGGTTGATTCTGTTAGTTTGTAGTTTTTGTCAGTTTAATGTTGCCTCATTGGCCAGACAGGTCTTTAGCAAGTTAGAAGAATTTTACAGTGATTATAAGGTGTGTTTTTCACTCCCCCATGTGTGTTATATATGTATTCATGTGAGTGTATACCTGTGTGCATGTGTGTGGAGGACAGTGTTTCATGCATCACTCGGCACCTTTTTGGAGACAGGATCTCACTGAAGATGGAACTCATCCACTTGACTGAGCTAGCTAGAGCTCAAGGGATTTTTCCGTCTATGCCCTGTCCAATCCCCTAGCGTTGGGGTTACAGATTCAAAAGCTTCTGGTCCAGTTTTATGTGGGTGCCGGGGATCTGAACAAAGTCTTTATGTTTGTGTGGCAGACTTCATCATCTGAGACATCTTCCCAGTCCTTGGGTATAGTTTTTCAGATGTGGAAATACCTTGTTTACATGACCACCTTAGAAGGTAATCCTGTGAACTTGTAAGCTACTTTAAAGGGTGCTTTCTCGGTTGTGTGATTACAGATCAGCTCTGGCCTTGTAACTGGATTGCTGTCCTAGACAATTGTGCTGCATTCCGGTAAATATTTGCTTACAAAATGGGCTTCACTAAATTTAAATAAACATGTATCAGCTGCTACTTGTCCCATGGCCAAAGTTTGCTGATTTGTAGACTGACAATTACTAGACCCCTGCCTCAAACTAACCCAAGGGTCTAAAAAACAAGGAGGAATTGATGAGCCGAGTAGGTAAAAGCGTGTTCATTGTAGGTGCCATTTATCATATGCTAGAAACCTCCCAGCAAGGGGTCTTCAGGTTTGCTGAGGAGGAAGGGAGGTCCTTTGTTAGAACGAATACGTAGTGCAGGATTTAGATGAGCATCAAAGCAGGGAAGATAGTGTCCTCTTTTGTTTTATTGGACACTCCCTGTTCTTTTAACATGGTCTAAGGCATGTTGTCTTTCCTTATTTGTGTTTTTCATAACTGGTATAAACTGGCATGGCTGATACAAACTGGAACTTTAAAAAGAATTTTATCTGTAACCTGAAGAAATGGAAAATGAGTGGAGAAAATATAAGAACAGAGACAGGTTTCAGGGCACTTAGTTTGCTTCTGAAGATTTTGAGTTATAATTATTCCACTGACTACAATACCTTCAAGATGTCCATGTTATAGCACAGGACAGAATCGCCCCCCCCAACGTGTATGCATGTATACATATGTGTGGAGGCTAGAGGTCAATGTCAGTGCCTTAGTTACTCTCCACCTTTATTTATTGGACAGAGCCTCTCACCGAAGTTGGAGCTCTTTGACTGACTAGTCCGGCTGACTCTCAAGCTCTAGGGATCTGATAGGATGGATGCTGCTGGGTCTAGCTTTTTATGTCAGATGCTGGAGATCAAAAAATCAGGCCCTCATGCTTGTATGGCAAGTACTTTATCTCCTGAGCCATCTCCCTAGTTACAGAATTTCCCTCCTTTTAAATAATTATATGATTCTCTATTGTGTGTATAAAACATATTAAAAAGGCAAATGTTATTTTCCCTGACTGTACTTGAGTTTCCACCTTTTGTTACTATAAAGATACTATTGTGATCACTGATACACAAATAGCTTCAAGCCCTGTATTGTTTCTTTCAGGTATATGAGAATGGGTTGTCACACCAGTTACTGGTTTTGGAGTCCATTCTAATAAAATGGCTTTATCTGGACTAATTCTATTTGCAAATTTTTTGCTATTTCTAAATAAGGACATATTCTGAGGTTCTAGTGATGAAGTTTTTCTGATGGGCACTAATTGTTGTATGATGAAAGGAAATCTTGGACTTTGTTTCTGGTTCCTATTCATAAAATTCTTAAAACTTTTGGAATTTTTTTATCTTTCATGCTATTGAAGTGAGTGTAGAGGGGTTTCATAGCTGTAGGTAGAAATGGGAGTTGTTTGTTTGTAAAACTAACCATGTGAGTTTAAGGAGTTAGGACTTTCAGCTTCAACTCCTAACTTCCCAAGAATGCAGTCACAGTCATGCCCTTCAGTGTACTGGGAGAGTGGCATACCCTAGCTCTTCATTAACTCCTCACTCAGTTGTCTTTGTAAAATTAAAAGATAGTTTGACTTATAAATTGTGCTGATTTAAACAGTCATTCTGTAACATCACCACTTCCCTTTAATTTTGACAACCCCAGAGTTAGGACTCCATTCCACGCATTCCTCGCACAGTACTGCTCCTGCTGAAGATGGTAAATGAATCCAGGGTACCCACTGTGATGCTCAGGCAGACTCAGGTTTGCAGTGTAGTGGAATGGTTCACAGGGAAAGAGCTCTGTCGGGCTTCTTTTCATTTGCCGGATTGTGACTTTGGAGGAGTAGATCTGTAAGTTTGGTTGTGTCCAGTTTGTCAGATCTTCTGTTGGTTTTGCTGTTACATAAACAGATCTTTGCCTAACACAAAGACAAAGATTTTCTTTTTTTGTTTTTGCAGAGTATTTATTCAGATTCACTTTGTTTAATTTTTATCATGGCCATGCATTGTTGGTGAATCCTCCCTTCCCTTGTATTGAGGCATTTAAAGATAACTTTGTTGGGTCACTGGGAGTAAGGATTTCAGTACCCACATTAAAGAAGGGATAGAATAAATAGTCTTTGCAGAAATGGTTTGGAAGTCATTTAATGGTTGGCAGCTTTCATGAGTAAGAGCAGCAACCATGGCCATGGGAGAGATGAATTGTTACTCTGCTGCAGTATTTAAGATACATAGTTTTAAATGAAAAAAAAAATCAGTTTGTACAAAGAACCCAGGAAAGTATGACATATTTATAGGAGGAAAGGAAACAGGAACCATCCATTAGAAGGTCCAGAAATACTTTGAAGTAACTGTCTTAAACACTCAGATCTCTTTAAGAAACCCTAGGCCACAAAAGCAGAAACCAGAACAAATGAACAATCATGCATTAAAAGAATTCTGGAGAACAGTGTGCTCAGAAATGGGACAGAGCAATAAAGATAAATTACAAAGAGGAAGCAAGGGACAATTATAGAGTTAAAATGTGTAATCTCTGAAATAATTTCTGAAATAATCTCTGAAATAATTTCAATAGAAGAATGAGCAAATGTGGAAGTCTATGAGAGTATCCAGTTGATGGAGGAGGGAGGAAAGCCTATAGGATCTGTGGGATACCATGAAGTGTATGTGCCTGAACATACACACCCAGGAGAACTCAGGGAATGGCAGTCAAAGGCTAAGTACCACCCAGATTCAGATGGAAGATACAAATCTGTATCTAAATAGCATAAAGTTGGGTAGCTTCATGGGAACTGATTTACAGTCAATAGACTAGAAGGTCCCTAGGGAATCTGGATACCACACCCTTACAGTTCCCCATGGTACTTGTTTGGCCTTACATGTCCTTTCTCCTGTCTGTCATAACTCCAAATCTCTTAACAAGGACACCAGCAATTGATTTAGCATCCTCTTGATGTCCATTATTATATCCACTTGAAATCATTTCTATCTTGTTTCAAGAAACAGTGACGGGGAGTCATTTTCACACACCTTTTTGTAGCACATAATTCAATTACTGTGGGTCTGCTAGCTACAGAGATCTTGCTTGTGGTTTTCTGTTCATGTTCTTCTCATCTGTGGAAGATAGCTTTACAGAATATAGGCACTCCCAGTTCTATTATCCCACTGCAACCCCAGCTCCTAGTTCTGATGATGAGCCTCATTTTCTGTGGTTACCTTGTAGTGATGAGGCCTCTTCTCCTGCTTTCCAGATTTTCTCATTGCCTTTGGTTTTGGGACATTTTAACTGGTATGTGTATCTCTTTTGATTGTGTGGTAAATTAAATTTGTTGTGCTTTTCTAGATATGAAAGCTGATTTTTTAAAAAAATTAAATTTGGTAAATTTAAATTATATATTCAGATATTTTTCCTGCTCCTTTGTACCCTCTTTCTGCTATTTCTTTTGTGTGTATATTCATTAGATAGTGATGACCCAAATTTTCTTCAGTAGTGGTTATTTGATGTTATTTTCTATTTTTCCAGCTTGAATCTTTATGATTCCTGTAAATGAATTTTTTTTTTAGGCAGTGTAATCCTGTATGTCCTAGAACTTCATATTTTTGGGTAGCCTCAAATTTATGGCAACTTACCTGCCTCAATTTCTCAAGTCAGTACTAGTATACACATATATACACACCAAACAAACAACAAAAAACACTTGCCTACTCACCCCAGATTAGAAACTCATAACAGACCAAAGTACAGATCCCACCACCAAAGTCTAGCTTGGTGAACCATTGAGTTTTATAGGGGTTACTTAAAGGAATGTGGGTGAGAGGTTTCTTACAGAAGCAGAAGTGACTCCAATAAAGCCCACCCCAGCCTGGGCGACAGTTCCCAAAAACTGAGAACCTGGAGCTTACTGCACAGCTTGCAGGCAGCTTATTGTGTTGAAAGTGTCTTTTCCAAGTGACTCAATTGGTCTAAACCTTTTCTGTGTAGCTGGTCTGGGCTTAATTCAAGATCATCTTTTCAGCTTGGCCAGTCTGATTGTCTGAGTGACTTTCAGCAGTCTTTATTGTTTACTTTTAGGAGGGAGGGGCCTGGTGAATCTGATCAGTTTTAGGGACTTTCTGAAGCTATTTCGAATTACTTACCTTTGGCTTAAGGATTTTCCTGCAGGATGGACTATTTTATTTCAATCTTGAGGAAACTGTTATGCAACAATGTCCCCGTATCTCCCCCCGCCCCCCGCTGATGATGGACATTTGAGATGATACCTTGGAGTGGCTGTGGTGCTGGTTTCCCTACTCTGTCTCCCTAGGTTTCTTACTGTTCTTTGCTTGTTGATTCCTTTGCTGACTGCCTATCACCTACCAGTTGTTGAAAGCTCCTGTTTTCCTCTTCAGCAGCGACATCTGGGTTGAGTGTCCCATAGGTGGGGACTTGGTGTGAGAGAAAGGTTCCTTCCTCAGCAGCAGGTGGGTTGGGAAGGGATGAACGATACCAGAGGTTCTAGCCCCCAGTGAGAGAACCAGGAACGAGAAGCTCTGATTTTGCCATAACTATGAATGAACATGTAATGAATTTCTGTAATATGTCTTTCATAGGTGCTTGTCCTTAGAATCATTTCAGAGATTTTACATAGTCTTTTTTTTTGCTGTTTTGAGACAAGATTTGTCTTTTGAGTCTGTCCTGGAACTTGCTTTGTAGACCAGGCTGCCCTCAAACTCACGGAGATCCTCCTGTCTCTGCCTCTTGAGTGCTGGGATTAAAGGCATGCATCCCCACCACCTGGCACATAGTCATATTTATAACATAGGTTTTGTTTTGGTTTTGTGTGTGTGTGTGTGTGTTTTTTTTTTTTTTTGAGACATGGTTTCACTATGTAGCCTTGCATATTGTGTAATTCACACTGTGTAGACCAGGCTGACCTCACAAAGATCCACCTGCCTTTGCCTCCCAAATGCTGGGATTAAAAGTGTGCACCACTGGGCTGGAGAGATGGCTCAGTGGTTAAGAGCATTGCCTACTCTTCCAAAGGTCCTGAGTTCAATTCCCAGCAACCACATGGTGGCTCACAACCATCTGTAATGAGGTCTGGTGCCCTCTTCTGGCCTGCAGACATATACACATACAGAATATTGTATACATAATAAATAAATAAATATTTTTTAAAAAAAGTGTGCACCACTATACCAGCTTAAAAACAGTTTTTAATCAGGTTCTCTTAGGAGTCTGGTCTGGATAATGGTTGATATGATTGATGGTTTTGTTAGAACCTTAGTGGTTAATTTTCCAGTCTGAACCAGTGAAAGGCTCTAGGCAATAGTAATTTGCATCACCTACCCAAGTAAGTGTTCTGGGCTTGGATGGACTGCGAACAAACCAACTGCTGCTTCTTTCTTTGCACCCTGTCCCAAACTTAAATTTCAGTTCTTAGTGTTTCCTAACAACAAAAATAACTACCAGGCGCCTCTCCTATTATAAAAACATATTGTCATTTAAACTTCCAGCAAATTTGTGAGGTAAAGAATAGGTTGGGGTTTTTTTTGTTTGTTTGTTTTGTTTTTGTTGTTTTTGTTTTTTACAAGAAAAGAAAAAAGAAGAGCTCTATTTCTGTTGTTCTTCTGAGCTATCTTGGTGGCCTCTTGCCATGTTGAGATGTGAGCTGTGCTCTGTGTGTTGTGTAAAATATGTACTTAGGACTTCATATGACTCAAAACACCCACTGCTGCCTTCTGTTCTGAGTTCATGACTTAGCAGTCATACTTTGGATATGCCAGTTAAAAACAATTCAATTAAAATTTGCCCCTTATGGTTTGACAGTTTTTACTTTTTATAAAATGTGGTCAATAAATAGAAAACTTTTACATAGTTTGTATTCTACTTCTGTTATTTAGAAAATGTGAAGGCTGAGAAATTGTTATAAGGGTTTAATTTTTTAACAAATCATCTATTCCTTTTGTGCAGTAAAAGTTATAATTTAAAAATTGCTGTTTTCACCAAATTTTTGTACCTAGTATTCAACAAATTTTTGGATTGCTTTTATTTTATTTTAAAAAAAAAACCAATGCTTCAGCATGGCTGAGGATCTATAATTGCTATATGTGGAACTTCATATCTGGAGAGTTAAGCTGTATTCCTAAGGCAGCTAGTATCTTAATTGATTGTCTTGATTTAGCAAAACTGACTTGAGTGGACTCTTTTTCACAGATGATGACTTTGACCAGTTTGACAAGCCTGGTGCAGAACGGTCCTGGAGAAGAAGAGCTGCAGATGAGGACTGGGACAGGTGTGTGCACACTTGGGCTGCCCTAGGGTGTCATTGTGATGTCTGTGATCATCTGATGGATACAGAGAACTTTACAAAGATAGTGTGCTAGCCCTTTCATGCCTTGTCCTACACCATCCTCCCTGCTGGGATGATGGGAGTTCTCCTCAGGCCTCACAAGTGCCTGGTCCAAGCTTGTGTTGTAGGTAGCTGTGAGGAGCATGAACTTGCTTTCCTCTCTGTTTATAGAACAACACCACAACCATTTGGATTTCTCAGTACTTTTTGCTGTTTATCCTATCCAGTAGTCAGCGAGACTTTAAATTTTTTGCCATTTTAATATGTATTGATTTTTAATTTTGTTTTTCTAACTAATAGTGTAGGTGAACGTACCTGCTTAATAGTTCACTCTTGCACACACATTTGAAAACAGTTGGTGATGGCTGATGTCAGCTCAATGTGATGACTCCCTCTGGGGGGGAATCTCTGCTTTTAGAGGAGGAGTGCAGGAGGTGCACAGGCTGGCTGTGTTAGGTCCTGAGGCCAATGAACAAAAAATATACTAGGGTTATATACTAATTTTGTTTAAGAGCAAGTACCTATAGAAGTTTACAGAATGGTTTACAGTGGAGTCTTGCATGATCAACATAAGGTTGGTTAGCCTTTGCTGACTCATTCAGTGCATCAGTCTGGATTCTAGAGAAAGGACTGTTAGAATGTGAAAAGAGATGTATCTTATTTAGAGGCAGATGGGGGTGGGTATATATGTATTGTACAGTTCTGACAAAGTTACGTTTTTAACAGTAGTTGCCTGAAATTGATTACATCAATTGATATTTAACTTATTCAGACTTTCAGGCACACGTGAAAGTATAATATAGTACATTAAACCCAGTATAGTGTCACCCAACTTGAGAGATTATCAGTTTTTAATCTGTACAGTCTGCTAACCCATCAAATCAGTAGTTTCACCTGGAAGCACTTGAAATTATTTCTTAAAATACATAGTGTTTACACATACAGACATACTGAGTCCAAGAGAAATCCCTGACTATTTATACATGCCTAGCTAATTTTCATATTTCCCATAACCTTTTAGGTTTGCATTTTTGCCTGTGTCAGTGTATTTTAATACAGTGCAGGTACATGACCACTTTTCTATGGTTTTAATTTATATCCAGATAAAGGTCTATATTTTAAAGTGTAGGTTCTTCCCGTTTGTGTTGTCTGTTACTACAGTGAAGTGCTTGAACAGTTAACATAGGAACTTTTGTGATTTGGCTCATAATTTTGGAGGCTCCAGTTCAGGCCCATTAGCTTTGGGTGTCTGGTAAGGAAGCGGCACATGCCAAGTAAAACCATTCATATTATGAGCCAGGATCATACCCATATCCCACCTCCCCTATGAACCTTCTTGGGACCTTACACTAGGCACTGTCTCCTCTGAGTCTGACCAGCACCACCCTAGAGACTATCAAAACTGAAGTCTTTAGTTCTTTGTGAGAAACAAAATGATATATTTTTTAGGGTTTCTGCTTGACAGCTTATTTTTAGCCTAACCCCTTGTGTTTTATGTAAATGCATATTTGTTCACATTGAAGTCTTAGTATAGAGAGTAAAGGTGTGTGGATGTCTCTTGTGTCTGTCATGTACCCCCACTTCTGGAGAATTTAAAGTAGTCTGGAGAATTAAAAGTGGTTTGTTTCTTGTAATGTGTCTATTAACTGGGAAGTTCTTCCAAGGCACAGATTAGACAGGAGATTTTCATTTGCCATTTCCAAAGTAATTACCTGTAGCATCTTCCACCCCTGTGCATTGTTTTAGAATACTTTTAAGTCATAGACTCTTATGTCAGTTGTGTTTTATCTGCCGTAGTTATTCTCATAGTGGTGGTCACATTGTCCTAATATTCCCTAAGTCAGAATTTATCCTGGTTGGCTCCTGAGTTTATCTGATGTTAGGATTTGTAGTTTTTGGCAGCTTCCTTCCTTCCTGTTTTGCTGCCTTTTGGTCATGGTGTGAGGCAGCCTGGTTTTATTACTCTCGTCAGTATGGGTAGCACTTGTCTCTGTTTGTGAACCAGCTTCTGTTCCCACATGGTCTGCAGTAAGATGTTTGAATATTCAAGGTTCAGTGTTACATGTTTTTGATACTGTTTAAGCATAAAACACCTTCTGCTTGCTTGCATGATGCAGAAGAAGTTTGGAAGAGTGATTATTATGAAAACCTGCTCTCATGTATCAGTGGAGATGTGCAAGAGGATACTGTGATGCTGGCTCAGCATCTAAGTTCAAGCAAGACAGGAGCACACTGAGAAGGTCTTAAACTGAACATCATTTAATGAATGCTTATTTGGGGAGTAGGCTTAGAGAATGAGGAGGACACCCAGAACATAGTAGCTCCTACCCAGGCCCCAGGGAAAGGTAGGTCTGGGCAGCCAGGAAAGCTGTAGTGGTCTTGGGGGGCTTTCCTTATACTCCCTTGGAGTGGTGTTGTGGGAGAGTGATTTCTATCTTGCTGATTGATCACATTTCCCTAGGTCCTTTCCATTAGTTTGAATGAATTTAGAAGCCAGAGGTGGGGACAGCTTTTGTGATCCATTCCTGGAGGATATAGTCTAAGTCCAGAATGTGGGCAGGAGCCAGGAGGGCAGGAGACTGGGCTTTCAAGCAGTGGCCATACTGTCATATGTAGCCAGGTGACTGACAACTAAATAAATATACAGTCATTAAGATTTGTTTTTTTCAATGCTGAGATTCCATCTTACCCTATAAGAATGGCCAAGATCAAAAACATTAATAACAACTTAGGCTGGAGAGGATGTGGGGTAATGAAATGATATTCCTTTGGATATCAGTATGGTGGTTTCTCAGAAAATTAGGAAACAACCTTCCTCAAGACCCAGCAATACCACTTTTGGGTATATACCCAAAGGATGCTCAATCGTACCACAAGAACTATGTTCATAGCAAAATTGTTTATCATAGCCAGAACCTGGAAACAACCTAAATGCCCCCCGACTGAAGAATGGGTAAGAAAAATGTGATACATTTACACAGTGGAGTACTATACAGCAGAAAAAAATGACACCTTGAAATTTGCAGGCAAGTAGATGGATCTAGAAAACATCATATTGAATGAGGTATGCCAGACCCAGAAAGACAATTATCACATGTACTCACTCATAAGTGGCTTTTAGACATAAAGAAAAACCAGCCTACAATTTACAATCCCAGAGAACCTAAACAACAAAGAGGACCCTAAGAGAGACATACATTGTGGATCTAATGTACATGGGATGCAGAAAAAGACAAGATCTCCTGAGTAAATTGGGAGAGGGTAGAAGAGGAGGGGAGAGGAAGGGAGGGGAGCGGAGAAAAATATGTACCTCAATAAAAACAGACAAACAAAAGAATTGGTTTCTTATTTTCAAATGCTTTTATGTGTTAGCAAAACTTGCATATTCTTTGTAGTTTTGTTTTTTTGATGTAATTTTGAACACCTCTTATTACTGTCCCAATTAGTGTGACCTGGGAACATGGTATCACCTTCCATTTTTCCATTACAAGCTATGGCATGGAGGAATATTCATTTTCAAAGAGGTACTTGGGTGTTTTGGTCATGTAGAATCAGGTTCTCAAATAGGGCATTGGCTGGCAGCCTTTTTTTCTGCCTTCATAGGAGGAATGTAGCACAGAAAATAATCAAATCCTAGATGTTACTGGCTCTAAAATGTTGGAAGGACCTGTGAAGAAGTCAGAAAGGTGGATTTTGTTTGTTTGTTAGTCTGTTTTCAAGACAGTGTTTCTCTGTGTCGTCCTGGCTGTCCTGGAACTCTCTTTGTAGTTTAGAGATCAACCTGCCTCTGCTTCCCCAGTGCTGGGATTAAAGGTGTGTGCCACCCCATTCAGCCAGAAAGGTGGTTTTTTAACCCTTGCTTTGCATCTCTCTCTTTTATGTGACCTTTGGCAGGTTATTTAAGGTCTTGTCCATATTTCTATTTGTGAGGTGAGGGTATGAGACTGACTACAGGGTAACTTAGAGTAACTCAGAGCCTAGCATGTGAACTGAATGATTTGCCAGGTGTTTCTAGTTCTGAAAGACCATTTCTCTTACAACTCCATCTCTGAATTCTTAGAGCTCCAAGTGTTGTGTTCAATATGGTAAAATAGTAAATTAGTGCTGCTGTTAATCTCATTTAATTGTCTTGCCATGTTTTCTCTGCTTTGGGGGCCTAGATGATATGTATACATACTATCACAATATGTACTGGTGCTTAGAATGTAGAGACAGAACTGCTTTGGGAACAAAGAGTACAAATGGGAATGGGGAGAAGAGGGAATACATTATATACCTGAATGAAAATGGCCCTACATAAACCCTGAATAACAAAATTTTAAAACTGCAATAGAAGGTATTTTAAGCATCTTGAATATGGTAAAGGCTCCCTCTGAGGCTTGAGGAAAACCTGCGCCTTCACTTCAGCACAAGAGCTTGCTGGGAAACCTGGCAGATGACCATATCACACTCCTTAGATACTGCATATAATTTTATAATTTAAAATTTATTTCTTTAAAAACTTTTAAAAATTTTATGTGTGTGTGCCATGTGAGTGTAGTGCTATTGGAGGCCTAAAGGGAGTGTTTGATCTCCTAGAGCTGGAATTGAAAGTGATTGTGAGTTATCTGACATAACTCTGCAAAAGCTGAGCTACTGGCTACTGCTTCAACTCAATTGTTTTAAATTCCTTTTGGGTTTCTGTTAGTTTGATGAGTATCTTGTGTGGTTTTTTTTTTTCTGATTAATGATATTGAGCACCTTTTCCTTTACATTGTATTTTTTTAAAGATTAGGAGAAAGATTAGTTGTTCCTTTGTATATATTTCATATTTTGCTGATTATTAAGTAGATACAAAGGGATTAAAGTACTCTACTATGCTGCTAAGCTTCAGCTGAAGTCTAGTAAGCCACCTTCTGTGTTGAACCTGGCCTCAGGTGACAGACTTGTCCCTGTGTCCTTGAAGAATGTCTTTATTCATCCTGTAGAGAAAAGGAAGTGTAGTGTAGCGACCTGGAAGTTCCCAAACCCTGGAACAGTTACTGGATCTCTGAGTGGCTTCTCCTTTTCTAGGCTATTAGGAGTTAAACTTTGCATTTCTCTTTCCCCAGTGAACTAGAAGATGACTTGCTTGGAGAAGACTTACTCTCTGGCAAAAAGGTAAGAATTAAGGTCACTTAAAAGAATTATTTATTGTAACTAAAACAGGGATTCAACACCATCACTTGTACATGGGATGAATTTCTAGAAACTTGAGCATGGACTAGAAGTTTGTAAATGGAGTGATTGTTTTGTTGCTCTATAAAAATTGCCTTAGCACCTCACAGATGCTCAGCATGTATTTTATCCTGGAGTTACTCCTCCAGCTCAGCAGAATGGCTGCTTATTAGTAGATGCTGTGGATATTACCATGGGGAGCAAGCATTTTAGTTCCTACTGTGTCCAGTGCACTCTAGCAGGTATCAGAATTGGGTAACAGTAGCATAAAAGATGTGCCTAAAGGAATGTAACAGTTATAGGTGTGATTGTGATTCTAGACTGCACTTCTTGGGGGTATTCACTAATTGCTTAAAGGTAAATTTGTCAAATTATGTATCAGCTAGAAGTTCTCATGGAAACTTTTCTAGACTGTTTGGGCGAAATACTTTGAAGCATTATCTTTAATATGTGTGTATCTGCCTAACATATACTTCTAATCTGTTTCATATATCATGTGGAAAGTAGAAATGGGAAGCAAGGGCTGAAAGTGAGAGATTTGTTTCCTTTTTTGTGTGTGGGGCTTACATGGTTGGGAATACTTGCATATACATGTATCTGTGGTGGTCAGAGGTTGACACTCTTCATCTCTTAGTTACTCTTCTTTTTAATGAAGCTAGGTCTCTTGCTGAGTCTTAAACTAGCTGATTCAACTAGTCAGCTTTCCCCATATGCCAAGCTGTTGGGTTATAGGTAGACCATTGTGCACACCCAGTTTTTGCTTGTGTTTTGGGGTTCTGAACTACAACCCTTGCACTTGATTGGGAGTTGCTGAAGCGCCTCTCAAGATCCCCTAAAGTGAATTAACAGTTTTTGGTTCACTAAATAGTTTCAGAACATTTTCTGTTTTCACTTAATATGAACATAATTATTTTAAAATGGTATTTATGTGTACAATGTTTGTGTGTAAGAGGTTATACATATACTTGTATGTACTTATGTACATGTATGCATGTGGAGGCCAAAGGTTGCTGCTGCATGTCTTGTTCAATTGCTTGCTACCTTATTTTTTGAGGCATGTTTTCTCATTGAACCTGGAGATTACCATTTTAGCTAGACTGGTTGGCTAGTTAGGGAGCCCAAGGGATCATCTATCTTGACCTCTCTAGTCGTGGAATTATAGGTTCTTGCCTTCTCCTACACCTGACTTTCACGTAGTGCTGGGAACTAAACTCAGGTCTTTATGCTTGTGTGGAGAGCACTTTGAGCCTTCTCCCCAGGTTCTCAACATAATTCTTTATACTTCATCTTCAAGTCTTAAAATTGTTCGGACTCATATTCTCAAGAATTATACTGAAACTTACTACACTTGCAGTTAAGACTCTTTCAGACAGTGTAGTAGACTTGGACCGTGGATCTATCCCTGTCCTGCTGTCTCTCTGTTAACTCTTAGGCCTCATCAGCAGTTTCTTTAGTAATTGAATGTGACTTAGGGGTCTTCCTTAGTCAGATTTTCCCGCTGTGTTCTGCTTCTATTGATCATTAGCCTATGTGTCCCCTGGTTTTGATAGCAGTCTTCTCCATTTCAACACATGAATACTGGGAAATAGTTAAGCTGTGTCTAAATCATAGCAGCTTTAGAAACACCAACAAATGTTCTTTTAATTTTTTTTTTATATATATGAGTTCTGTATATGCAGTATTCCCACTCCACCCTCTCCAGCTTCTCTGGTATTTCTCTCAATGAGATCCTTTCTTTAATTATTATTGATAAATACAAACACACATATATATGACCCGCTGAGTCCATATAGCTTATATGTATATGTGTTTAAGGCTGACCACTTGGGATTAAATAACCTGTCAGGAGAGCTTACCCTGTGATTCTCTCTCTTCAGCAGCCATTGCCCTTATTTGTTTTTCTAGGATGGGGCCTTTTGAGATATCCCTCATCCACGTTGGGATGCCAGCTGGCTAACATTTTCGGGTCTTATTTAGATGACTATATTGTTAAGAATTTATAGGTTCAGCTTCCTGACATATAAGGAAGGTGCTGTCTGTCTGATTGCTAATTTTTTGGTCCTCTGGCTCTTACAGTCTTTTTACCCTTCTCTTCCCAGTTGTTCCTGAGCCTTCAGTCTAGTCGTTGTGTTGTAGATGTATCAATTGGAGAAGGACATTCCACAGTCTTTCAGAAAACAACAATTCCAGTTGTTTTCTGCATTTTGACCAGTTGTAGATTTCTGTAATGGTCTTTTTAAGCTGCTAAAACAATCATTCTTTCTGAGATGAGAGTTGCATTTACTTGTGAATATAAGAATAGGTTTTTGGAATGAAGTTGGGAATTATACTGCGTGCTGTCTGGTCTTGTGTCAACTTAATACAAACTGGAGTTATCAGAAAAAATGGAACCTCCAATACATCCATAAGATCCAGTTGTAAGACATTTAATTTTCTTAGTTAGTGATTGATGGGAGAGTACCCAACCCATTGGTGCCATCCCTGGGTTAGTGGTCCTGGGCTCTATGAGAAAGGAGTCTGAGCAAGCCATGGAGAGCAAACCAGTAAGCAGCTTTCCTCCATGGCCCTTGATTGCATTTAATGATGAACTATGATGTGAAAGTGTAAAACCAAATAAACCCTTTCTTCCCTAACTTGCTTTTAGGCTGTGGTGTTTCATCATAGCAATAGTAACCCTAGCTAAGACACACTGGTTTAGGAAAGTGGCAGTAGTAGTTCCTTCTCTAGGTCCATGACCTCACCAGCTGCAGATTAGTTGTCTAAGTGTACAGTTTTCACCTGTGTGTTTCCTCTTGTTGACTAGGCCTTAGTCTAATTAAGTGGTTGTTGGTTACTCTTGAGGTAACCATTGAGGTAACTCTTGAGTGCCATTTTTGTGCCCTTGGGTTTATCTTGCTGTGCTGGTCATTATTGTAATTTTGTAGGCTAATTGGTTAGAATTTTTAATTTCTTTTCTCCATTGGCAGTTTAGATAGCATCTATAAATTCTGGAAGAACTATTCCTCAGAAAGGGGGCTTCCAAGGTCAGTCCTAGCTTGATTCCTTCAAGTTTTCTCTTGGAAGTATATAATGTTTTCAGCAGTGGGGTCTTACCATTAAGTTTTGAGAGGCAACCAAGGGTGATAACAGCAGCATATATTGTTTGGGGAGTCTGTTTGGATCCCCACCAACAGATTGAAGGAAGTTTCCCATGACTGGCAATATTAGATAGATATCATGGCTCTTGGAGGAGCATTATTACCCCTAGTGGAGTAATTTCATTCAAATTGTTCATATATGTATGTGTGTACTTGCTATATATGGATGGTTTTTTTGTTTTTGTTTTTATGGGTTATTTTGAAGACAAAGTCTGTCTATATAGGTCCTGATTGTTGTGGAACTCACTATGTAGACCAGGCTGGCTTCTAACTCAAAGAGCCTGTCTCAGGGCTGGAGAGATGGCTCAGTGGTTAAGAGCATTGCCTGCTTTTCCAAAGGTCCTGAGTTCAATTCCCAGCAACCACATAGTGGCTCACAACCATCTGTAATGAGATCTGGTGCCCTCTTCTGGCCTGCAGACATATACACATACAGAATATTGTATACATAATAAATAAATAAATAAATAAATTTTTTTTTTTTTTAAAAAAGGAGCCTGTCTGTTTCCAACACACCCAGCAATACATGTGTGTTTTTAGGCAAGCATAAAATAATGTGTTTCTCTCTGGCTTTTTCATCCTCCCTCTTTCCTCCTTTTTCAGTAACATCCTCTTTTTCTCCCTTCATAGATAAAGTTGCCCCCATTCCCATTTTCCCCTCCATAACACTTGGGTCTACTATCCCCCTCTCTAGCACTGTCCCCTCATCTGATCCCTTTTTCTTTGCTGGTTTCTCTGGCTACTCCAGGTTATGTACTCACATTAAACTTGAGCGGAAATTCAAAGAAGAAGAGAGAATGGTATAGTTGATTCTGGTGGGGCTTTACCCAGCATCATCAGTGTTTAATGAGAAGTGGTCTTGCTTCAAAGTTACTTGCTCATTCCTTCCTGACTTAATTTGAAGAGTACTTCAGATATGCTGTTTTAATGTATAAATCTTAATGTGCTTTAAGAATCTTCTTTGGCAGTCTGTTGGGGTAGTTCTGGTCTCAGGGGTTGGCACTTCAAGATTCTATATTGCCAAGTTGCTTCCTGGAAATGTTTGATTAGCTTTTGTTCCTAATAATAGTGTGTCTTGGTATCTGCCACCTTTCTTTTGCATAGGTTCGATACCACTTTTAAAAAAGAATCTTTGTCAGTGTGACTGATCCTAATTATTGCTTGTTGTTTAATTCATAATTATTTGATTTCTAGTAAAGATTGGACCTTTCTCAAGGTATTTATTTAGCAAGTTTATTGCTCTTGTCTGTGATGACACTGGGTCCTGCCCTCTGCTTTCTACTGGAACAGGTGGAAAGAGGTATGTCTTTGTAGTGATATGTAGGCCCTCATGACAGTGGAGAGTGTCTAGGGCTGGGTTTTAATTGTGTTGAAAAGGCTGCAAACTGAGGAAGAGGATAGGATGACTGAGATGGAGCTAGGGTGCTAGTTTGTAAATCCTTCCTTCTGTTTTACTCTGGCATCACCTCCATGTCCAGACAGGTATTTTGGTCACCAAGGAGTCTCTGTCATAAGTGCCAATGTTGGAGAATGTTTGAGGGCCATTTTGTCCTCATCTTTAAACCCCTGATACCCTGTGGAAAGTCCTCATTCTTGGGAGTTTTGGAGGGAACATTTTTCTATCTTCTTGGGAAGGTGAGGCAAAGGATTTCACAAGCCTCACTGCCATTCTTTTCCTTCTTTATACCTGCAAGTCTTGTTTTCTTCTTGACAGTTTGAGCAGAATTCTCTCAACCTTTCTGCTCGCCTAAAAAACAGTTCGCTCCAATTCAGTGGGATTTGCTGAAAACCATCTCTGATTTCCTGCTTTAGTGTTTCCCTTTGAGGATTAAAGCTTTTCCGGGGAAGTGGGTGTTTGTTCACTGCCTCCAGTGTCTCCTACTCAATAAAGACAGAAAAGCTCAATCCTCAGAACTGAGATTTGACTACTACTGGGACCTATCATATATTTCATTTCGTTTGTTTGCTTGTTTGATAAATTACTACTTGAATGGTTTTGAAACTGGTAGTTAGGGGTTTAAACACAAGTGCATACACTTGAAGTTGTAATACACGTGTTCCTTCGCACATACACACACACACACACACACACACACGCATGCACATATGTGCATGCACACATGCCCACACACTCGCATATACCCAGATATGACTCCTGCAGTTTAAACTTAAAACATACATACAGGCAAGCATACACATGTTTCACACACACTGAAGCAGCCTTCCTTAAAGTTCACTAATTTTTAAGCATTTCCTAAGGTTTTATTTGCTGAGTTGGAGAGTAAACTTAGGTATGTCCATAGCAGGCATGACTATTGTGTAGTATCTGCTTCACTTTCAGAACTGGCCCTTTTGGATGGCTGGTTATATCAATAACAAACAGCAAATTTCTTTTGAATCTGTGAGTTACTGTGTTTTCTCATACAAATCCATCCTAGTGTGTTGGAAGCATGGCTTTGGGTAGCTTATTTGACTTCAGAAGTAGATAAGGCCTTTTGAGCTAATAAATTTTCTTAGAATTATTTTTGACTATCAAAAGTACTGTAATAAAAAATATACAGTCAAGTTTAACTTACTTTGCAAGATGAGATGTCAGAATGATTGTTCAGTTAAGGAGCAGAAAATCAAGTCAGTTTCTTCTCCTTTCATGAGAGAGAGAGAGAGTTTACTTGACTACCCTTTGGAAGGGTATGCCCCATTTAGACTTTTAGTAGAGTAGGAAAGTTGACCCACTCCCCAGTCTATAATATTGAGACATAATTAACCCAGGCTGGAATTTAGAACTCTAGCAAATCACTCTACTGTCTTTGCATATTAATTAGGTGGGTGACAACATTGAAGGAGCTGAGCTGTTACTTGTGTTTTCCTGTCATCTATATGGGGAAGCCAAAGTTATTTTTTCTAATTGGTTTAATTTCCAGTCCGTAAAAACAGCTTGTATAGGAATTGTATCTCTTGCATTATTTGAAAACTTCAGAATTTTGTTATTGTCATTGTTAGTCATTTTACGGCCATTCTTCTGGCTATTTTGGTGGGAAAATTGTTTAGCAGATACCCTTCTAGGTATGTATTACTTAATCTTTTTCTTTTATGTTAGAATTAGAATAAATTTGACCATTATACTTACTCCTTGATACTTACTTGCCTGTGGCATTTAAAAATTGCTCAGGGATTAGCTAGTAGTCTGTATATGGGCTCTTTGGATTCTCTATGGCAATGCCAGACAGTACAAACCTTCTGGGCGTCAAGAGGTCAAGCAGCAAGAGGTTAGAAACAACCCTCTCATGGTAAGCTTCTGCTTGGTAACAGGTCTTTTTATGGAAGTGACACACATTAATTAGATTTCTTGTTTTAATTAGAATCAGTCGGATTTGTCAGATGAAGAGCTGAATGATGATCTTCTACAGAGTGATAATGAAGATGAAGAAAATTTCAGGTGCTCAATATTAACTCATGAAAACTGGGCCATATTTAAGTAAATTGATTGACCTGTTTATAAAATTTATAACTATAATGAGTTATTGAATAATGTGGTATTGGATTTCTAACATATATTACATTTTGAGTGAGATATTGGTGCATTCTGATATGGAAACCATATAGATTGTTCCCATAAATAGGTCAGTGGCTTAAAGTTACTTATGTTAGAGCATTTTGTGAAGGCTCAGTGCTTTGTTTGCATGGAGTGTAGTGATCTCGCACTTCATGTAGGCGACTGCAGTTTGATATTGCTCTCTTTGTTTTCCTTTCAGACAGTTTTTATTGATGCCATTCTGGAAAGGTACTTGGAAATACTCAGAAAAATTTCCAGTTTTAGGAAGAACCATGAGAAAAATACATCTCTTTGGATTATAAATATGATTACAAAACATATGAAAAAGGCCATAGATTTGAAACTTGTTTTCTCACATAGTTTGTGGCTAAAAGTATAGTTTTAAATTATTTTACTAGTGAGATGCATTTGCCACTTCTCTTCTTTGATATCATGAACTATATTTTGATCTTTTGAATAAAGTTGGCCTTAAAATGTATCTTTGGAGTTTGGCCAGAAGCTTGAAGTTTATGGTATGCTCTGTTTTGCTGTATAGGCTACCTTTTTTTAAAAAAAAATATTTTTGTTTAATTAAAAAATTTGTTTTCCTGTAGTGTTTTGCCTGAATGCAGTCTTTTTACCACTTACCTGCCCTCTGAAGCCAGAAGAGGGCATCAGAGCCTCTGAAAGTGAAAGTACCAATGCTTGTGAGCCACCATGTGGGTGCTGGGAATAGAGACTGAGTTCTCTGGAAGAACAAGCCAGTGTTCTTAACAGTTGAGCCAGATCTCCAGCCCCTGCATTTGTACTCTTACCTTGAAATGTTTGCCCTTTAGGAATTAGTGAGTTTTGTGGCTTTAAGACCTTTTGCTGTCTTATGAAGAAATTGCCGATTTGTTTGGTTTAGTTTTTGAGACAAGGATCCTATTGTAGTGTAGGCTGTTCTGTAACTCATGCCAGTCCTCCTTCCTCAGCCTCCTGAGTGCTGGGGTAGTAGACGTGAGCCATTACAGCTGCTGGTGTATCAGTTAATTATTTTTTTTTTAATACAGTTGTGAATAGTATACATTTATTTGAATGTTGAGATGTACTTTGATACTGAGTTTTATGTTTTGATTTTATTAGAGAAGACCTTACAATTTTCATCATATATTTTTAAAAGGAATCTAAATTGTTCTCAACATTCTAATGGTGGGGGCTGGAGAAACAACTCAGCAGTTAAGAACATTTGCTGCTCCTGCAGAGGAATCTGGATTTGTTCCCAGCTCCTAAATCAGGCTACTTACAATCACCTATAATTCCAGGGGATCCTATACTCTCTTCTGATCTGTGGGCACCAGGCTACATGCAGTGCAAATACTACATGTAGGCAATCATACAATAAATAAATTTAAATAAGCCTTAAAAATAATCCTATAATTGTCTGATCATTGAGTAGTGCTCATGTTTTCTGTTGACAGTCATACCATCCAGGTTCCATCCGTTTCATCCTATAAAAGTAGATACCTTTAATTACCAGCATTCAAATGGCAGAGGCAGGCAGATTGCTGAGTTTGAGGCCAACCTAGTCTACAGAGTCAGAGTTCCTGGTCAGCCAGGGCTACATAAGGAAACCCTGTCTCAAAAAAAAAAGAAAAAGAAAAAAAGAAAGAAAATTAAATGTAGATGAAGGTTCAAAATGTTTAGGTTCACATCTCAGATGTTTGACAACTAGACCAGCTTCTTCATTGGGCTGACTTCATTCTTTTGGTCAGATAACAGAGCTGACAAATGGAGATGCTGTCTGCATTGTGGGTAGTGGCCCTGGGCCATTTAGAATCTAATGTAGCTGAATTTTCATGGATTGTTAAGAATATACTCAACCATTGGGATTACTTGTAACCAGTGGTTTTTTGAGCATCACAACTCAGTTATGTAATGATGCAGCTTTGTGCTTCCTCTCAATATGTCTTTTTTTTTTTCCCAATATGTCTTTCACTATGTTTTGTCTTCTAGTTCTCAGGGTGTCACCATCAATCTGAATACCACCTCTGGCATAGTTACATCATTTGAACTGTCTGACAATACCAACGACCAATCCGGGGAGCAGGAATCTGAGTATGAACAAGGAGAAGATGAATTAGCCTACCATAAACCCGAGGAACAAGAACTATATACTCAAGAGTACCCAGAGGAAGGACAGTATGAAGGCCATGATCCTGAGTTGACAGAAGACCAAATAGAATATGGGGATGAGCCAGAGGAGGAGCAGCTCTACAATGATGAAGTGCTGGACATTGAAATCAATGAGCCTTTAGATGAATTTACAGTGAGTCTTTTCTCTTTTGAATGGCCAGAGATAACATGGCTTCCTGCGCATAGGTTTCTAGACTGATTTGAAATCTGTTTACCTCCCATGGGAAGGAGAAAAATTAGACCTTATTATCACTGTCTGCCAGTTTCTTTATCAGAGCTATGACAAAGTTTGTGTTGACAGCTTGTTTGGCCAGCATTAATGCTCCTTTGTCATTCTGGAAGGCTGCAAAGACTTGTGACCTTGAGGATTGCACCCTAAGGAAGAAAACAGCTTTGTGTGGTAGAGGCATACTGTCAATGTTAGAAGTACTTAATGCAGAGCTTTTATCTAGGCTTTAGACAAGATCTGATAAAGTCCTTTTAAGGTGAAAAGATTATTGACCTGCTAAAGACATCTTTAAGGTGCTAATATTCCTCAGTGATTGATGTCCTGTTTTCATTCATCCCTTTCTTACTAAGAACTGTCTAAACCTGAATAAAGAGGTTGAGGTTAGTTTAGAAAATGTCACACATAATTTGTTATCTGTAATCAGCAAGCTTAGATGGTGCTGGTCTTTATTTCAGAATGATGGCTTTGGTAGGTAGTGTTTATTTTTATTAAACACCAGGAAAGGAAGAGGTGAAGAGGTACTGGTATAAGACTGGCCATCTATCATAATGGTACATTACCAAAAGATGTTTGTGTTTTTAAAAAAGCACCTAATGACTTTATGCTGGAAAGATTGTTATTGCTGCATTGTAATGCTTGAGGGTTTCCTTTCATTTGGGTCCCATGAAGGCAGAGTGGAGATGGGGCTGCTGAGATGCGTTGGAGATGTATAGGATCAGGACCTATAAAAAGAACTTTTTTATAGGTTGTTAGGAGTAGTCCTCTCACTTTTGGAGTCATCGTTTAGCCTGGCTTGCATTTGAGGACTGCAGCCAACAGTTAAGGAATTTTGGTCTTTTATGTGTGTAGCAGTCTGCTTTACAAGTGATTGATGATAAAGAGCTTGAAAATATTTAGTTCAGTCATGACTGTGCTTTGATGTCTCAGGAGGTAGAGGCTTATTCTTCAGAACGTATGTGTAGTTTGTGGTCAGTAGAGTCATGAAACAGCATCATGGTCCTATAATGATGTAATTTAGTAATCAGTCTTTCAGTAGATGGGCAGTGTCTTCTGATACTGTTGGGCTTGCTTATGTGAGACACTGTAACATGCTTGTTGAATTAACCAAGGTCTTTTGAAAATGTTGCTGTTTTCTTGTTTCTGACTGTTTGCTATTCATTTGTAACATTAGCTGTTTACTTCTTGGGTCTTTTACTCTTTAAATAGTCAGCACATCTTTACTAACCATAAAAAGCATGGAAAGTGTATGCAAGTGAGTTTGCTCAGCCACTTATGTGGTACTTGTTGTCTTGTGAACTTATAATCAGTGAAAAATTTTCTTCTTAAATATTTTGTTGTCCAACTTAGGACCACATAAAGTCCCAGGAATAATACAAAATCTACCTAAGTAATTCAGCCTCCTGTGGGCCAAGATTCAGGTATTGCAAAGAATAAAATATTTCAATTGGAACATTTAAAGAACTCTTTTACATTAAAATGAAATTTTTTTCAAAATTTAAAAACTCAAAAACTTTAATATTTCATTTTAGAAATTCTGAGTTTGCTAGTATTTCACAGCTGAATGTTCGGTGAACAGTGGCAGCCTACCTTACTATTTGGTATTAGAGCCACAGCTATCATTTTTTTCTTCAATGTATACCACAGTGGTAATGTCTGAAGTGACTGCCCTGGGTAGAAAGAGATCAGAATTAAGCTGTGGAATGCTTTGCTCTTGTCTAGCAGCCAGGCCTTGTCTCAGACTGTCTCTGTGTATTGTCATTTTATCAGTAAAGATGGTAGAGATCATGTCCCTATTTACCCCAGGGGTATGGAGTTTGTCGAGTGGTTTAAACTCGTTCCTTATCCTAGTCAGAATTTGTCAGCCTGTTCTCTAAAGCCAGACTTAACTCTGAAATGTGACCCTCACAAGCATGGGCTTTCTTGTGAGAGCCTACCTATAAAACTGTGCATTTGTTGTAGAATAGGCCATAGAATCCTTAAGACCACAGACTTTGTAACTAGAAGGGATTGCATCACCTGTGAAGAAAGGGAGATCCCAGAGATGTTGGAAGACTGGCTGTTCTGTTGTGTTAAGTGAATTTTGCAGGCATTGTTGATGAGCATAATTTCATCCTACAATTTGTACTCTGGTAGCAGCAAGAACTGTATTGCTCAGTAGCCAACAGAATAGTATTTGTTGGTGACATGAGGGTGTATTCACTGTGACGTCAGCACCAAATGAGATTTCATAAAACATTGTTTTGTAAAATCGAGTTTAAATTTACCATTTATGTAGAGAGTAGCAAACTATTCCATTGTGTTATTTGACTGAAATGTTGATTAGCATCTCCACTTCTTTTTGATGGGATGCTAATAGTTTTTGTGCAAAATGGAATGCAGTGTTAGGATCGTCTTGAGAAGCAGGTGGGTCAGCTTTCCCTACCTCATTATTTGTTGATAATGCCAGCAGCAGTCTGTTTTCTTTGCCAGTGTGGTGATCTCCAGTCACCTTGCCTGCTACATTGCCTAAGCCCAAAAGGGACAAGCTTGCCTACTGATAAGCCCTTTCCATTTCATGAAAAACCTGGAATCATCCTTTCACCCAAGGGAAAGAAAGGCCTGATGAGTAGTCCACTGAAGTGTGATGCCTGAAAAGCACTTTGCACTGTCAAATTGCTGTGCTCCTAATGTTTCTGTTAACCTTAAGTTGTCGAGGGGCATGGGTGACCACCTGCTGCTGCCAAGCTCCTCAGTGAGCACACAAGCCTGGTTTTTGTAAGGCTTTTCTCATTTGGGCGCAGCAGGGACTTGGTTATGAAGCTGAGCCATTGTTATTCTCCTCATTTCTGGACCACCATGTACGCTTGGTTTGCATGACCTTGCAAAAGAAGCTCCTATGCTGTATGCTCGGTCAGGCCATCACCACAGTAGAGTGTGTTAAAATAACTCCGCATGAATCGTACATGAAAAGTGGTTGAAAACACCCAAAAGCTTTGTGAGAAAAATGTTTCTTCTCTTTAATGGCCGTTAGGATGAAGAATACTTGCAGGCTTATGGTGGGCAACAAGGGCTGCAAGTGCGGGAAGACTGTGAGGCTGAAGATGACTTAGATGAGATTACTGATTCCCAGGTTGCTTCTGAGACCCACGAGGTACTTGTTCAACTTATATAGTTTCCTGAGTTTCTTTCCTTCCAGTTTTAAAACAAGAATTTTTTTTTTAAGTATTAGTGCAAAGGCGATGCATGTGTGAACTGTGCATTGTAGTAGAAACCCAAACCTGTGCCTAGAGTTGTGGTGCCTGGTGCCTGTGAGAAGTATGTACCCTGGATTAGCAATGCTTGTCTTTTTAAATGCTTGTTTTTATTATTGTGTGTTTATGGTGTGTGTGTGTGCGCGTGTGTGTTTGCCTGTATGTGTCTCTTCATGGCACACATGTGGTCAGACAGTCAGAGGACAGCTTGTGGAGTCTCTTCTCCTTTTACTATCTTGTGGGATTTTGAAGGATCAGGCCTTTATTTACAACAAGTGCTTCGCCTGCTGAGTATAGCAGCTGGCCCAAGTGGTAGTGTTGAAAGTGATTTTTAGGGCTGACTTTTGTTATCACTGCCTTGAAATCAGAGCTGTAATTATTTTAATTAGTTAATATTAGCTAATTTGGACCATTATTCAAGAAAAAAATGCAAGTTTTTTTGTTTTAGGTTCTGTCTTAGGTGTTGAAGAAACAGTGACAATCTTGGGTTTCTACCCCCATAAGAAGAAGTTGCTAAAAATTACCATTATGCACAGCAGAAAGTGACAGATCCCAGGAGTATGAAGGGCTTGTTGGGGAGGGTCCATGGCTGAGGCTGAATTGAAGAAATGATCCCTGAAGTACTCTTGAAAGAACAGTGAGCCTCTGGTTGGTCTGAGCTGTTCTCTCCTGAGAATTGGTAGGCACTGTGGCTAGGTCTATAACAGGCCATAAAATCTTTCTTCCTGGGAACTTTCTTAGAAGTTAACATTTGTTTCCTCCAATAATTTCCTTAATGTTCTTTCCTGCCTGCCAGAGAAAAGATAAGCAAAAGCCAGTGTTTCCTGGTTTAAGCCATTTATTTACATTGGGTGTTAATATTAGGGCTTTAAAAGACTCCTCCCAACCTTACCTTGTGAGTGCTGGGTATAAAACAGGAACCTTTCCCTTAAGCTGAATTTGGATTTTTTCTTTTATACTTTTTATCTTATTCTCACTCTGAATTAAATTAAAACTTAGAGAACAAACTAAGACTAGTGGAAGAAACTGTTCACCCTGATTGTGTAGTTGTAGAAAAAGGTGTCTAATCCAGGGTCCCAGGGCAAAATTGGAGACCCAGTACAGGCAGCCTGGTTGCCCCATAGCTTTCAGTATCTTTCTCCCCAGCACACTGTTCACCCAGTTTGCTCAGGCCTACAGGGATGCTTGAGATAGAAATCAAGATCTGAAAGCAGGTTTCAGAGCAGTTGAAAAGCTGCCAAGGAAGTCTTTGCGTGGTCAAAGGTTATAAAGGAGAAGTTTGGTGCATATGACACACGTGTCCCTGTAGGATAAATAAATGCTATAAGCACATGAAAATATATTCAGTAAGGTAAGGATTAAATCTATTTTAATATTGGCAGAACCTGAGATTATTGGGATATGTAGTCTTTGTTGGGAAATGTGTACTAGAAATGTTATAAAACCATTTCTCTGGATTCTGCATATTTTGTGAGCAGGTAACTACTTGGTCTTTGTTGTAGAATCAATCTCTGTCCAGGTGTGCTCCTGTACCTAGTGATCTTGAAAGAAAGGATCTTCTTCCAGGGCAGGTCTGTTTAGGTCAGAATAGAGGTCCCACGTGTGAGGATCCATCCTTAAGCATGATTCCTTAGGGCCTCAGGGAAGTGCTGTTGCTGGGGAGGTGACTCATGATTCAGCCCAGTTCCACCAAGTCCTGGTCTTTCCATATCTTCCACGAGTCTGTGTCAGACCACTTTGCTAGTTTTCAACACCCTCACTGTCCTTGACAGACTCAACAAGCCTGAAGTGTTGTTCTTTGACTCAACACTTCTACTTTAATGAATTTATATAAAGGGATAATCTAAGATGGATTCAAAGCCCTAGTACATGTATGTGTTGGCAGTGTAAACATCAATTAAGTCACCATAGTGGCCCTATAAGAGAGGAACTCATATCTTCCTTTTGCTGTCCAGCATGGGAAGATACATCTAATTAAGTGAAAAGTCTAGGTAATATGTTTTGCTCTCAGCTCTGCCATACTCTTCTGTATTTAAATTTCTTGTAATTCTAAAAACACATAGTCAAAAGTCTGGGTGAAGATAAAGTAGCCATAGTGTTTGCTTTTAGACTGTGGGATTATTTAATCATGACCAGAGCATTCTGTTATCCCAGTATTGGAGTGTTATTAGAAAGTGGATCCTTAGAGTTTGCTGGTCAGATAGAAGACCCTGTTTATGGGGTTAAGGGAGAGATTGATAGAAGACACCAGAGACCTCCTCTGGCATGTGTGTTTGTGCACACCACCCCCTCCCACATGCACACACACGCATGCAGAGTAATAGCTTGTTTATATTCAGTGAATCAGTCATATAGATATCAAATGATTATAAGTTTTTAGTCATGCATATACCCATCTTACCATCTTGTCAGCAGCTGTGGGGTGCAAGCCAGGAACACAGCTCTGCACAACCACCTACAGCAGCCTAATTTCTGAGATTTCCTTCTAGTTAGGTGAAGCTGGGATTCTTGACTTCACCACAAGAAAGAATTTCAGGATAAGCAAGTATGAAGCAGATTTGGTGTTCATAGAGACAGAGACAGATTGCATGGAATTAAAAGAAAGACTCCCAGGGAAAAGATAAGAACCCCTTCCAGCATTAGTCACACTGTATTATATGTCTTTATAAGAGGCATGTATCTATAATGACACAGGAGGATATTTCAGGATGCTGAGAAGTTTAAATAAGATCATAGGGAGCTTCCTGAAGTGTTTTGATAGGATTTTAGTTAATGAGGTAATAGGAATTTCTGATTGAGTTAGAATGTTTTCATTGTAAACTAAAGTTAATAGTGGTGTTTATTATGAGATTCTCTTAAAATATCTGGGGAAGGAATATGGACAAACTCAAAAAAAAAAAAGATCTAAGTAGTCTTTTAGAGCCCTGATATTAGCACCCAATAAGACACATTCTTAACAACTGCACAGTTGGAATGAAGAGTCTTACACTGATCTCATTTTTTTCCCTTAAGTTTTAATTTATTTCAAAGAGTGATAGTGAGACACAAAGTACAAAAAGTCAAATTTAACTTAAGGAAAGGCTCAGAGGTAAGGTGAGAGGAGTCTTTTAAAGCCCTGATATTGACACTCAATGCAAATAAATGGCTTAAGCTCGGAAACACTGAACTTTTTTCTTAAAGTCCTGGCTTTACAGAGATACTGTTGTATCTCCCACCCTACTTGATCTAAATATACTAGAAGTTCATCTTAATGTTTACCTGCTCCCCCCTTTGTTTTTGTGATATTTGGCTTAACATAGTTTTGAATTAATTCATATACTTACATGTAGCAATAATTATTCTGTTTATTGATGTACCTTATTGTTTCTTTTCCTCTTGTTAGATACTTGGATTGTTTCTAGTGGGTTTTTTTTTTTCTGTGTTATGGATGAATGCTCACCATTTTGTGGATATACATTTTTGTGTTGTTGTTTTGTATTGGTAGAATTACTGAGTTAGACTAGCATGGTGTCTGTCTGTCTGTTTATATCTATCTATCTATCTATCTATCTATCTATCTATCTATCTATCTATCTATCTATCTATCTGTAATTACCAAGTGGTTTTCCAAAAGCGATTGTGCCATTTTATACCCTTCATCTGGTGAGAGTTCTCACTGTTTGTTCCTCCTTATTTGATATCAGTTTTTTCCCTCAGCCCTTCAATGACTGCATCATTGTGGGTTTTGTTTGCATTTCTTTGATGGCTAATGTTACTGAGTACTTTTCATATATTCTTTCAGACCTTATATAGTCCATTGATTTGGTTTTAGCTGCCTTTTCTTTAGAGTAGATTATCTCTTGTCTATATAAGCTATAGACTGTATAAGGTCTTCAAAATAGATTGCTTATATATTTGTACTGTACATAGACAATATAATTTGTGTTTATTTTCTTAGTGTCTATAATTGAGATAGATATCAAGTCCATTGGCAAATTGTGAAAATTTTTTTCTGAACCTCCAAATTATGTTTAATTTTCTTAAATTTAAGTTTTTTTAAAAATAAGATAAGGTGTGTTCACAGTGATATGACTGTAAATAAATTTAAGTTTTTAAAAATGTCTTTATTATATGGGAGTTTTGTCTATAATACATGCTGGTGTGCCATGTGTGTGCAGTGCCTTTGGAGGTCAAAAGAGAGGGCATCAGATCTCCTGGGTCTTCTGTTGAGTCATCTCCCCAGCATTCAAATTTATTTTTTTTAAGTAGAAAATAATTTGAATGATGATCAAGTGGTTTCTTTGACCTAAGAAAATTTTGACTACCCCCTGATTATAAAATTAGTTTGTTCTTTTCTTGTGGAAGCTTTGTGTCATTAGCTACTGTTAGTTTAGATCTAGAGACTGCCTTGTCTAATAGCATTTGAGGTATGAGAGTAATCCATTGCTTTTAAATAAAAAGGTTTTTCCAGCTCTTCCACTGGTGTGAAGGCTTTCCTTCCCATCCAATGTAGTTTCTGTGTTGTCAGCTGACTTTCTACCCTCTACTCCATTAATTTGCTTTTATAAAGTCCATATGTTAGCACTACAGCAGGTTGGAATAATGGAACATGAAACCAGGTAGTGCAAACTCACCAACTTTATTCTTTTCTAAGATTCTTTTGTGTATTGGATTTGTCAGTATCTGCGAGAAGTCCTGCTAGGGTTTTCATAGAGATGACCATGTATCTCTAGATCAAAATAAACGGGTTCATTATTTTAAGTTTATTTTAATTTTTAAAGGTTTTATTTTTATACTGCTGTGTGGTGTGTGTGTGTGTGTGTGTGTGTGTGTTTATGTACATGAGTGCATGTGCCCAAGCATACCAGAAGAGTGTATGGTCTGCTGGTGCTGGAGTTACTGGTGTTTGTAAGTCACCTAATGTGGGTGCTGAAAACTCAGTTTAGATCCTTTGATAGAGCAGTATGTACTCTTAACCACTGAGTCGTCTCTTCAGCCCCTAGGTTAACATTTTAATAATTTACCTGTTAATAAAAACATTTTACTTCTTTCACTGTAATCAGAATTCTTTTATTTTTGCCTTACTGACTCGGTGCAAGTGCTACTTTTACAGCAGAAGACTAGCTTCAAAGCAGACTTTCTTGCTTTATTTTTAGTGCTGGGAGCCAAGATACTAAGTGCTAGCTTAAGTTTTGTTCTCAGATTGAAGATGTTCTTTTTGATTCTAGTTCGCTGGTGGTGACGTTCTAATTAATACCAAATTTTAGTAATCCCTTCTTTATATCTATTGTAATCATATGGTTATTATAACTGCTACAAAATAAGGTTTTTGCTTTGGTAGATATGATTTCTTCTCTGTGGCATATTACTGAATGTGGTCTCTGTATCCAAGAGTTGGCCTCCCTGGGAGCTTGTGAGGAATGTGGACTCTCAAGTCCCACTCTAGACCTCCCAGGTGAATCTGCTTCTGAACGGAATTTCCATTCACTGGGGTACATGTTAACAGAGAGCAGTTCTGCCTGAGCATGCAGAGGTACAACAGGGACATTGTGGCATTGGTGCCTTGAGGACTCATCATAGATCTGACTTACTCTATTTTCAGATTTTATACAATGATGCAGAAAAGGTAGTATTACACTAACAAGAATGTGAAATTCTGGGGCTGCAGAATTTTCCAGCATGCTGTACCTCACAGCACTGAAAAGTCATAGTCATACTGAAAGTAGCATTTGTATTCCCAGAACCAATTGTACTATTTGTTATAGATTCTGACTTATAGTTAGTTTTTCACATTGAGAATGCATGGGAAAGGAAATTTACAGTGATTGTCTGTAGGTTTAGCTTCTTAAGTATTTTCTAATATTGTGTCTTTGTTTCTTTTAAGAGTAAAGAATCATTCATTCATGACAATGAAAAGGCAAGCTGTGTTTTTTATTACACTGGTAGAGAGTGTTTAAATGAACCCTGTACTCGGTGCATGCTCATCTTCATCTGCCAGTGTGCTACTGAGACTGACCTAAGAGGGAGGTAATAGTGTTCAGGAGCTCAGAAGGAAGAATTATATGGGGAAAAAAAAATGTGTTTTAGTTTAGGTTGACACTAGAGGGAGTTTTTGTAAGGGACTCTGTTAAAATAAAACTTGGTTTTATTTAGTATAGAGAAGTGGCAGAAGAAATGATTTTGTCTTTTACTGGTCTCAGCACTAAGTGTGTGGTAAGTTAACACTAAACAACAAGTGTGAAGTAAATAGGAAGGGGCGGGGAGGGTTCGTGATGAAGAAGTGTTGTGAAGGCTAGAACAGTAGCAAGCAGCCACAAACTCCAAAGCTGACAGGGACAGCTGACAAAAGGTCAAAGTATGTGGTTAGGGACTGTGAACTGTTCGTTCAGCTTACATGGCTGAAAGTAGCCATTGCAGCTACCAGATGGATTCTGTGCTGCTAACTTTAGTGTTACAGATGTTAGCTTACATTGTAGTCATATGCAAGTTAAGTTGTGTGGGAATTTTGCTGTGGTCTGGATTAGATGTAAGGCAGCAGGGTTATTTAACCGATGTCTGTGTTCTGGCATCTGGTATGAGTAGCAGCAGTGTGGAGGTCCTCATGTGTTCATCACAGGCAGTAATTTGAGGGTTAAAAGTAAGTTTCTTTTAATATTTGAAGTTTTTCTCCCACTGGAGTTAGCTTCATGTTTCACATAGCCTTTTTCTAGGATCTTTGAAGTATATTTTAAGTATTTGAATATTTGAAGTATATTTTAAGTGGCTATGGACTTACCTCTCCCTGTTTTTCCTGTCTGCTTGTAGGGAGGAATGGAAACCTTAGAACTCCAGAAAGACATAAAAGAAGAGTCAGATGAAGAAGATGACGATGATGAAGAATCTGGAAGATTGCGTTTCAAAACTGAAAGGAAAGAAGGAACAATTATTAGGCTCTCAGATGTAACTAGAGAAAGAAGGAACATTCCAGAAACTTTGGGTAATTTTTGGTTTTGACCTGTGGGTATTTTTTTTCTTTTCTTTTTTTCTCCCCCCCCTCTCTTTCTCTGGCCTGTTTCCACCATCTTCATTTCTACTGCAAATCTCTCCTTATCTTCCTGTGATTGCTGGTGAGGGTGTGTGATCTATGGGAGGCTGGTGCTCAGATGTGCTGTTTTCATCATTCTGCCACACAACCACTTCTGTGTTGTGAGTGTTGGGGTGAAATATTTAAAAGTATTTATTTTTTTAGATTTCTTTGGGAGTATATGGCCTAAAGCTACTCTCCTTCATGCCCTGTGTTCCTGACTGTACTGAAGTGTGGCATAGGGATGCTTGGCAGGGATACTGGCTATTATCTACTAGGCTGTCCCTCAGGTAGCCAGTGCTAAATTGGTTTTATTTTGCACTTGTAAAATCCTTGTAGTCATCTTTTTGGGTTCTCTTTGTCTCTTGTTCCTGAGTGTTCAGTGATTAACTTAGAGAGATCATTAACTGGATGTTAACAATCTGCTATTGAAGACCTTCCTCAGACTGTTACTAGGTGACAGCAGTGACCCTACCCCACCTACAGTTTGTGTCATTTTCTACTTGATCATTGGGTTTAATTGGAGTGCTATAGTCACCCCATGGACTGGAAGAGTTGCTTAGTGATAGAAGTGTTTGTCTTCTAGACACTTGGGTTTTTGAAAGTAGCCATTTTGAGTCTTTAGGACCCAGGCAGTGCCCAGGAAGATTGTATTTTCAGTGTGTTGCTTAGACTTTATAAGAACAGGAGTACCAGGGTTTGACTTTCTAAGGAGGACGGCCAGGCTCACAGGACAGCAGGGTTTACCTGCTTTTCTATTTGATTCAAATTAAAAATCAAGACCAAAGCCTCATCATTACCTTGATGATGTATGTCTGTGTCTTGACTGTCTGTCTGTCTGTCTCTGTCTCTCTCTCTCTATGTGTGTATGTGTGTGCGTATATTGGTTTGTATTAGTTATTTTCTATTGCTGTGACAATTCTATGGTCAGAGCAACTTACAAAAAAATGTTGTTGGACTTAATAGTTTTAGAGGGTTTGAGCTCATGATGGCAAAGCAAAGACATGGTGGCAGGAACAGCTAAGAGCTCAAGTCCTGATCCACAGATAGGAGCCAGAGAGAGCAGCACAGACATAGCAGTATGGTGTGAGTCATCCGACACCTCAGATCCTACCCCTAGTGACACACCTGTCCAACAAGGCCACATCTCCTAATCCTTCCCAAACAGTTCCACCAACTGCATTCAAATATCTGAGGTTATGTACCTTGTCATTCAAAGCTTGGAACCTGGAACCCTGGCTAGCAACAGTTAGGGAATGAAGGAAAGACAGACACACATACAGTGAAGCTGGGATCAGGTGAGGTTTTAGCATTACCTTGAGCTATCTCCAGCTACTTGGAACCTCAACTTTTTCATTATGTAGAGCACAGGGAAAGGGGCTAGTCTTGGTAGGAAATCTGCATCGGGAGCAGTCTCTGGGAGGAGAGGAAGCTGATAGCCTTTGCCCACACAGATCAGTTGTTCATACTTGGACTCTGACTCAAAGGAAAGTTTTGCCATTCCTCTTGAGCCTAGCCCATATGGGCAAAATGATTTTTGCCAACTTTCCTTGGGTCAGTTGGCCCTGGAGTCCTTGAAATAGTCATGTGCATTTCAAATCTCTCAGGAGTTGATTCACTTGGGGCTTCCCCCATTCCTTAACCTATAAGGGCCATTTTCATTCAAAACACAGCATGGTTGTTTTTGCCACTAAACAGGAGTAAGCAGCATGTTTCAGGGGCACACACAAATTCTCTGGGTGAACACTAAGCTGCCCTCATCTACTAACATAGTTTCAATTCATTGTCATAGTTGTTAGTATTCATTTTATCTCCCTCTGAGAATGTGAGTATGGTTGTCCTGAAACATTCCCCTTGTCTGTATTCATACTTTTGTTTGGTACATCCCTTTTTCAGGATCTTTGCCTTCTTTCTTTCTTTTCTGAGGCATTTATACTTTCCTTTATTTAGAAATCTGTCAAGTCTGCTTTCTTTTCAAGGTACCTGACACCTGTAACTAGTTGTCTTCAGAGACAAAGGCTTGGGTGTTGTTTTGTTGTAGACAAGTTACACCCTTGGAACTCCGGGGAAGAGAGGGCTTGGAACCCTTAGAAACAGTGCTATAAGGGTAAATAATTGGATTATTTACTGTTCTTCTAAAAAAGGACTAGGAGTATTTTTGTAGAATGTGGTAATTTGGCTAGGTAATTGGACAAAGAATAGTTTTGTTTCACTGAGTGGTGGTGGAACACGCATTTAATCCTAGCACTTTGGAGGTAGAGACAGGTGGATTTTTGTGAGTTCGAGGCCAACCTGGTCTTCATAGTGAGTTCCAGGACAGCCAGGGCTAATACAGTGAGACCCTGTTTACCAATAACTTCAAAGTTGGGATCATTTTCAATATGCAAAGATATCACCACCCATCAGAAGACTGGTTTCCTGAAAGAAGGAGCTTTCTGTTAGGGCTTGCACTTTCCCAGACAGAGTAGATGTATACATGACTTGGTGAGAAAGAGAGCTGGAAGTGTTAGCTTGTGTCCCCAGTCCCAAGAAGGAGTTTATTGAATTGTAAAGCAGTTTGCCTGCCTTTATACTAAGATAAAAGTGTGTTTCTACTAGAGACGCTGTGTTCTCTGGTGACATATAGTTTTTGGACAGTTTATTTATTTTTGTCATTTTGTGTACAAATAAAAACTTTTAAAAATTAGGTTTATTTATTTTATTTTTTGTGTTTTGAGTGTTTGCCTGAATGTGTGTATGTGTATCATATGTGTGTGTTAGTGCTTCTGGAGCTTAGAAAAGGGGGCAGGATCCCCTGGAACTGGAATTGGGGTGCTTATGAGTGGTCATGTGGGTGCTGAGAATTGAACCCAAGTTCTCTGGAATTGGAGTTGGAGATGGTGATAAGCTACCAAGTGGTTGTTGCTGGGAATTGAGCCCCAGTGCTCTTGAAGAGCAGCCAGTGCTCTTAACTCCTGAGCCATCTCTGCAGCCCACAAATAACAGCTTACTACTTTAGTGATAGATAGCCCAATAAATGTTGAGAATCTTTTGTTGTTTAAAGAATAATCAAATGCTGCCATGGTACTGCCCATATCTGACTCTGAAAGCATGTGTGTGAAGTAAGTGATGAGTTCTTTTTGAGATCTAGAAGGGAGTTTGGTCACTTTCAAACACAATGTCGCCTCGTGTGAAGAGCACCAATTCACACACATGACTCTCTCCACTCAGTTGTTGATTGGGGTATTTGCTTCCGGCTGGGTTAAAAGTATCCTTTGGGGCTTTCATTTAAGTTAGTCTTGCTTAATTGATTATCCTTTTCCTCAGTCAGGATTCTATAAGTTAACCTTACAGAAAAACTTACAGAAAACTGGTTAAGAAATATTTTTTTTCCTGTTTTGCCGAGGATGACACACAACTGTGAATTCAGAACATAAATCATTCTGTGCAGATGATGTCACTGGTGTCGGTGGTAGTGCTGTGGTAGAGCCCAGTTGAGCAAGATTGCTAGACCAAGTGTGAAAAGAGTTGGTTCATTGTGTATGAAAATGCCAGGGTGTGCTCTACACATGGACCCTTTGACCATTATTTTTTTTTTTCCTAGGTTGAGCCTAGAAGTAAAGAACAGTGGCTTCTCTTGCTTGAGGAAGCAGACTTGGGACTTGGGCGGTCTTTGAAAGTAGTGTGGGCTGTGAGGGAAAGTGCTTTTTGTTTTTTGAAGCCAAGGGTTTTGTTCACTCTCTGATTTTTTTTGTTCAGCCTTACTGGCCACATGCATCATGTTAAATTACTTCTTATTGTTTTAGCTTAAAGAACTTCTTGGCGATCCTTACATCTAGTTCTGTTGAACTAACACCCTACCTGCTTTCATTGATAACCAAAGACCTTTGGGAAGAACCTTTGATTTAGTGACTGTGGGCTTTGTTAATGCTAGTAGCCACTTACTCACCTGTTAATACTATGGTCCTTGATTTTTGTTGTTTAAAAGTTTTTTGGGGTTCAGTTATCTTTTGAGATTTGCCATTTTGATTTGTCAAACTGTATTCCCTAAGTATGTCTCCATTTCTAGCTACTCTAGTATTTGGAAGCAAATATGTTACTAGTTAAGAAAGGGATAAGGATAGTATAATTATAGTTACTTTATGATGTATCTCTTTACTCTAGGATCTGGACAAGTTCAGAAAAACACTTATGGGGAAATTAACATTTCAGTTGAAGTTACAAATGTAATTTCTATCCTGTCACATTTTAGTGACCTTTTGTGACAGCTTGTCTCAATTGGAGGAGAGCATTTTTCCTTGCTGATTAAAGATGTCATTTGAAACCATTTTATCACTGAGGGTAGTAAAATTAATCTTGACACTCAGAACCACTAGAAAAATAATTGCTGATTCACTGTGTAAAATGTGTGTGAAACAATCATGTAGTCAAGATTAAAATAAAAATCTCTGCTGGTTACAGCGAGATTATTGCGTTTTCTTTCCAGTAGGTTCATATTCGTTTGAAGGAGATGGGATACCATATCAACATTTTCAAGAAAATGAATCACAACTTACAGATTATTAAAATCTCTCCCTAGTAGAGAAGAAAGGCTTCCAGTAGTGTTTAGTGATGTTTTGACAAAATACACGTTTACTATTAAAAGACGTATTGCCACATTTAGACACTACTGTAAAAGTAAGGGACCCTGTTTGGATGAAAGGGTTCTTTCCCCTTAGGGGCTTAGAATAATGTGCTATTGGAAGGTTCTTAGGGTCTGTGCCCATGTTCATTGTTCCCTGAAGCATGGGAGAGACACAAATGGCTATGTGAAATTCCTGCAGTGTTAAAAGTAGCCAGCTTTTCTTTGCTTGGCTTTTCTTCTCTTTTGACATAGTGTCAATATCTGTGTGGACACACAATGGTCTTTTTATAGCCTGGCATATATACTAATGAATATAAAAGTTTAAAGTGAAATGGAATGTTCATTCTTTAGGAATTATCCTTAATAATTTTGCTTTAGAAGAAGGTCAGTAGTGGCTTTGATTTACATCAGAACACTCAGAGTATTTTTTTCCTAATTCTGTGCCATTGCTCATTAGTAGCATTTTTCTGTTTCTTTCTTTTGTTTTTTAAAAATATTTATTTATCTATCTATTTATTTATTTAGTATGTGTACAATATTCTGTCTGTGTGTAGGCTTGCAGGCCAGAAGAGGGCACCAGACCCCATTACAGATGATTGTGAGCCACCATGTGGTTGTTGGGAATTGAACTCAGGACCTTTGGAAGAGCAGGCAATGCTCTTAACCTCTGAGCCATTTCTCCAGTCCCTTCTTCCTTTCTTTTTTTGTTTTTTGTTTTTGTAGACAGGGTTTCTCTGGGTAGCCCTGACTGCCTAGGAGCAGACTGGCCTCGAACTCAATGTAGATCTGCCTACCTTTGCCTCCCAGGTGTGTTCTTCCATGCCTGGCTAGTGGCATTTTCTTACTGGTCTAATTGTATCCCAGTGGTAGAGGAGGAGAGTTTCCAACTGTAGTGCTCTGTAAATATTGGCTGCTTTTTAGATTCACTTGGCACACTGTGAAAGTGAATGCATTTTAAGATTGATAGATTATTCGTGTTTCAAGAAATTGCTATTTGGTTCTTACTGTTCTCTTTCCACAGATATATGTTGTATGGGCTGCATTTAACACCTGTTCATTTTTTTACATAGAGCTTTCGGCAGAAGCCAAAGCTGCATTGCTTGAATTTGAAGAAAGAGAGAGACAGCATAAGCAGGGACGTTATGGTTCCCGGCGGGGAGGAAGGCGAGGAGGCTCTCTGATGTGCCGTGGAATGGGAGACCAGAGACGAGAGAACAGTGAGAGGGGAAGGATGAAGGAGCACAGGCCTGCCCTACTTCCTACACAGCCTCCTGTTGTGGTAAGTATGGGGTTTTATTGCTGTATCTAACAGTTTTGGAGCAATAAAAACGCTCCTGTGAGTCACACAATTCACACTCATCTTTTCTGAAATGACACTGAAGCAGTAGAAGCAGTGGTTGAAGTTCTGGGTTTTGGTCTATGGTATGATTTGTAATTTAAGTATTTACTCCTTCCATTATTGGGTAGTTAAAAAATCTACCTCAGGGCTGGAGAGATGGCTCAGAAGTTAAGAGCACTGGCTGCTCTTCTAGAGGACCTGGATTTAATTTCCCGGATCCCCATGGCAGCTCTCACCTGTTTGTAACTCCAGTTCCAGGGCTTCTGATACCCTCGCATAGACACACAGGTAGGCAAAACACCAATGAACATAAAATAAAACTAAATAAAAAAAAATTCACCTCAGTACTTTCATTGAACTTCCATTATTGGTGGCTTGTGTGGCTGCAATGGAACCCTGCTGTTCTCCCTTATATCAGTGACACCCTCTCAAGTGCACTACTTTTGATATGCTGATGTTAATACAGATAGAATCTAGGCCATACTCATAAGGTGTGTGTGTGTGTATATATACACACACACACACACACACACACATGTATGTGTGTGTGTGTTTTCCCTTCAGTATCAGTTTTTCTTAATTATTGTATCTTATAAAGCTGTTCATGACTTGAGACTGAATTATGTAGTTAAACTTGGATAAATGTCTTCTGGGACGTCTCAGAAGCAAATATAGGAGTCATAATGTTTGTTGTCCTTTTGTCAGCTAGAGGTAAACTTCATGACTTTCTCCTTTGGAAGTCAGTGTTAGGAAGAAACATAATGCAAGATGTGTCCCTACCTAGTGTATACCACATACCCTTCTGAGGCTTGCTGCCTACGCTTGGCCTTTGTTAACAAAGCTTTGGGTGCCATCCGTTGTTGAGATGATGCAGTAGAAAGGGTGATTGTTGGTCTTGTGTATGATTCTAGTTTTAATGTACCTCAAGGGGAGAAGAAAATGATAGCACTTGAAAGTTTTGTGACATCAGTACATAGCTCTTTTGCACATAGTTGGTTGGTTTTTCCATCAGGGTAAACAAGTTATACTCCATCCTGGTTTTGTATCATCACAAATGCTACAGAATCTTTTTTCAATTTACAGGTGAGGGAAGTGAGTGGAGGGAGGGTTGGAGATAACATTAACAGGCAGTCAGAAAGCAAAGGTAACCTGCATCCTGATAGAGTAGCTGTGCCTTAGGCTCCTGGTGTGACTGACCACCTGGTGGGTTGCATGGCCACCAAACAGCTGCTAGACTGAGTCTGACCAGCAGCCATGCGTTTAAATTGGGCTCACAGCATCCAGCAGAAACCAGCCAAGGAAATTACCTAGCGCTTTCAATTTAACTTTTTCTTGATTGATGAGCATCCCACGACTAAAATTCCTAGCTGTCCTTTACACTGTGGGTATTTTAGCTATTTTATAACAATATTAAGATCTGTTAGAAATGGTTTACCTGCTAGCTATTCTCAGTAACATGACGTTTTTAGTTTGCTGTTCTCTTCCTTCCTTGTCAGAAAGTTAGAGGGCGCTCCATCTCCAAACAAACATACTAGGTTCTGAAAATGGGGAAGAGGCACCCTCCAGTTTCAGTGGCAGCCTCTCAGTGAGCTCAGACAACACATAATAATTTCCTAATTTTGTACATTACACATTTGTGTGCATAAAGGCAGAAGGGTGTGCCCTTGATTCTGAGAATAGGAGAGTTCAGGTTTATTGGTTCCTGAATCTTGAGGAATGTCCTTTCTGAGGAAAGACAGCCAGCCAATACCATATACAATTTAACTTTATAATCTTCTTTTTCCACTGAAGTCTGTCCTTGTTCTTCATCAGACTGGGGTTGTTTCTTCTATTTGCCTTTTGCCATGACCTGTGTTGATCTTTTTCATCTGCCATGATGAGCAGTCACTTTACTAGAGAAGGCATCATTGGAGGTTCCTCGCCATGTGTGTTGTATTTTTCATTTGGAACACAGAGGCCCTCTATAATTGGGCTTCATCCCCAGAAAAATGTCTAATTAGGCAGCTGAATTATGAATATTTTGACTTCTAATCGGCAGTATAGCTGATTTGATTTGTGGATAAAAGTAAAACTTTTGAAGTCAGACTGTCTGAATCCAACTTTCTTTCTTGCATTGTCAGGAGTAGACCTGTTACTTCCTGTACAGGCTTCCAATGGAGACTTGAGATGGGGCTGCAGCAGGTTGCAGAGCCACTTTTATGCTTTCATTTATTTGTTTATTTTTGGTTCTTCTTAGCATCTCCTTTTACATTCTATACCCCTCTCTCCTGCCTTTTGACCAAATAGGAAGTCCCTTCTCCTGGTTTTCTCCATTTGTGGTCTGTTTGTTATTCTTGCTGTACAATACATCCCTTTTCTGCAATGGAGGCTTGGCCCACATACCACTTGTTCAAAGCAGCTTCTTGGAACAGCTTTCTGTAGCCCTAATCCTTTCTTAAAGACAGGCTTCTAGCGTTCTCTCCTGTCTGTCCCCTGTCTCCTCAAGGAAAGGCAGGGCTAGCTATGCTTAGAAGCTATGGGTAGCTTTGCTTGTTATGGGCAGTTTTGTTTCCTGGGCTGAATTTTATTTTTCAGAATTCATGCTGTGTGCTTTGGGTTGTCATTTTTTTCTCTTCTTGCCATAGACTGGTTGTGCTGCACAGCTCATTCTGTGTACTAAATTTATGTCCAGGTTGTTACTATAACCTGAGAAGTTATTTGATATAAGCTTGGTAACACATCAGCATTACTTTAGTTTTCTTCTAAATGTTGATTTGTTAATTTTTCTCTTTTGGTGATTTTCAGGCTCATTCTCCAAGATTAATCCCTCCTCCACAGCCACAGCCTCCTCCACCACCGCCACCACCTCAGCAGCAGCCAATCAGAAGTCTTTTCCAGCAGCAGCAGCTGCAGCCTTTACTCCCCTTACAGCACCCGCATCACCCCTCTCCACCTCAGGGAGTGCACATGCCCCCCCAGATTGAGACTCCAAGGATGATGCTGACCCCTCCCCCAGTGACTCCTCAGCAGCCTAAGAACATCCACATCAATCCACACTTCAAGGGGACAGTGGTGACCCCTGTTCAAGGTACGTGTTCTTTCCTGGTATGTGTTGAAGGACTTTGGTAGCAGATTTACAAAGCCACCACAGTAGCAGCTAGATTCACATTCAGGTCTGTGAGGATGCATAGAAACAATTTAACTTGGCTTATAAGTGCCTTTCTTCAGCATATCTGTCTTTTACTTTGTGATTGGATGGAAATACTGTGTCGTTGTTAGTGTGAGGCCCAACTGGAGTAGTTGTTAAAGGGTCTGAATGCTTACTTTATATGCCTCGTGGCAAAAATGTTGGAAGTGATAAGTATTCTTATTAGGTCCTCAGTGTGTCTCTTTAGTTTATGTTATCTGGAAGGGAAAGACCAGCCTAGCTTTCATTTGTTAACCATATTGCTATGACAGAAAAGGTACTGGAGCTGGGAGCAGCTTCTCTGAAACACTTGCCCCTGTGTCTGTACCACTTGTTGCAGGCACCTTGGCTTTGTTGGAGAACAGAGCAGACAAGAGTTCTGTTCATGTTCTTGCTCCTTTGTGGGCAGAGGCAGTCCATCAGCACCCAGGGTTGGTAAATAGCTTGTGTGGCATGCTGGATCCAGATGAAAAGGAAGGGAGTGGATACAGTTATCTGGGGGTTCATGGAACAGGTAGTTCAAGGGTGTTCAGAAAGATGAGGGAAGATGGTCACAAGTCTTGGAGAGGTACACAACTACTAGGACTGGCTCTTGTTAATACTGGGCACAAGTCTTGCATTTGAAGTAATTAAGAGAGAGACGATCAACACTTTGTGGGGTGACAAAAGGAGGAAAGTGCATAGGGTCCTGCTTGTTTGGACCACTGTAAGGACTTATTTTTTACTGGGAGGAGTGCCTGGGTTTTTTGCTCTGTATTTTTTTTGTTTTTTTACTAATGATTTCTTATTACTTATTTGATCCTTATACTGTGGAAAAGATGTTAGGCCATAAAAAACCTTTAGTGATTCTCTTGCCTGAGTAAAACATGGTCCACTGTGGAGACAATTGGAAACATCAACAACACATTCGGCCCCAGAGCCACTAGTCTAGTGACTGTACTATGTAGTGGTGGATCAAGAAAGAGCATAGCATAAGACATCAGAAGTTACAGTGATGACAGAGCAATTGTTGAAACGGGTATTCTTAGAGCTCAGTGTGCTGCTCAACAGTCATTTAGCATTTGAGCAAATTGGAAAGGTATAAAGGCTCCATAGATGGGTTCCTCATGAGCTGACTGAAAAAAAACAAAACAAAACAAAACATCATTTTGTCTCAATTCTATTCAACAGCAACAGACTGTTTCTTGATTAGATTACGATTGGTGAAAGGTGCGTAGTATGTGATAGTGCATGAAAATGAACTCAGTGGTTGGACCGAGAGGGTGCAGTAGAGTACTCCCCAGCAGAAAGGTTATAATCATTGTTCTCTGCCTGTGGCCATCTGCTCCATTATAGCTTGTGAGCCTCAGTGAAGCCATTTTACCTGAGACATGTGCCAGCAAATGATGAGATGCACTGAAAATGCAATGTCTGCCAGGCAGTGGTGGTTCACACCTACAATCCCAGCACCCTGGAGGCAGAAGCAGAGGCAGGTGGATCTCTGTGATTTCAAGGTTAACCTGGTCTACAGAGTGAGTTCCAGGACAGCCAGGGCTAGACAGAGAACATCCAAAACAAAAGCAAAAATGGAGTGCTTACAGCTTTACTGTCCAGGGAAAAAGGCCCAGTTCGTTACCATAATGATTCTATACTGCACAGCCCATGATTCCAAAGTTGAATAAATTAACCTATGATGTGTTGAGTTATCTGCCATGTTCTCCTGACTTCACCCCAACTGACTGATACTCTCAGTGACTTTTTGCAGGAAAATTTTTTTCTATAATCTGCAAGATGCAGAAAGTGTTCCTGAAGCATGGATAGAGACGTGCTGTATGGGAATATACACACTTCTTATTGCAAAAAAAATGGTTGATGATGGTAGTCCCCATTTTGATTAATAAGGATGTATGTGAACTTATTTATGATGACTTAAAATTCATGGTCAGGATCTATAGGGCCTTTTGCACCAATAATGGTGTTTAAGGGAAGGCTGTGGAACACCTGGGGAGAAGTGTGTATCCAGCTTGCTGGTGACTGCAAGAACCAGGGGTCAGAGGAGAGTGCAGAAGAGGCAGTGAGAGGCTGCATGTGATACAGGTAGATTGGATGAATAGGGGAGGGAGGCTGAGAATCTGGGAGGGTGGTGGTGACTAATCAGCAACTGAGCAAGTTCAAATGACCTGGGCTAATGATTCAAATTGAGCATTGCTAGTGTATAGAGGGTCTAGAATAGTGGTTCTCAGTCTGAGTCCCGACTCTTATGGAGAGTAGTCAAACAGCCCCTCCATAGGGGTTGCCTGTTACCAGATATTTACATTAAGATTCATAACAATAGCAAAATTACAGTTATGAAGTAACAACAAAGATAATTTTATGGTAGGGGGGTCACCACAACATGAGGTTGCAGCAATTAGGAAGGTTGAGATCCACTGGTCTAGAACTCTAGCAGAGGTGCAGGGATATAGAGAAGAGCTGGGGTGCTGGAGGTGTGAATCGGAGCAGGAGAATTTGGCAGAGCTGTAGAAGCATCCTGTAGGAAGACCTCAGTTCTGCTAGTGGCTTGTGAAATGCAAGTGGTAGGAAGGAGCCTGACTAAATTGTTCTCAGAATGGGACAGTCCTGATGTCTGCTGACACACTTTCTTTCCATAGTGTTCTCTAAAACACCATGTTGTTGGGGAAGGGGAAGCAGGCCTGAGAAAGGTTCAAGCAGGGAGAGTCACATCCCACACTTAGGGAAGGGCTAGCTGCACAGGGGGGAACATCACTGATCTAGGTGAGACGGAAGGCTTATTCTGGCAGGAGCCTGTGTGCCAGAGTAGGCATGGGGAATTTACAGGCATGGGGCCAGGGACAGCAAGCAGTGTGAGTGCAGAAGGTGGCCTTGTGTGTATAGTGGTAGGAGGCAGAATCTTAGATAAGTTCTTATGATGGCTGAAGTTTTCTTAGTGAGCAAGTTGGGAAAGTCTGAAAAGAGAAGTCTTGAAGCCATATTCTGGGAGCAGACCAAGGGTAAGCCCCAAATTTGGAAGAAATGACTGGAGAGGAGAATTGGCACAATATTGTGTGTCACTGGCTATGATTGCCTGTTATTCTGGGTGTATTATGGACAGCTGTGTTCACAGAGTAGTGGATAAGCTAGTCCTGAAATTGATGAGTCCTGTGAAGAGAAAACACCAGAGGAGGAGATAATTATTGAAAGTGGTCCTGGAGGAAGAGAGATGGTAGAGTGTTGAGAGCCGCATGGAAAGGACGGTGTCTTGTGCAGTGACAGTGAGCTTGGGGTAGGGAGTTAGGAAGATGGTGGCAACGACTCAGGAACTTATTTTACAAAGTAGAGGAGGAGCTTTAGGTGGCCTGAGGTCTGGGTTTGGGACTGCAGTGGGATTGGGAAGGAGACCACCTGTCCGGAAAAATGGGAGGAATCGTCGTCACTTTGGGGTTCCTGAGGAAGAAACAGTGTTGGTGATTCTGGTGGTGAGCTCAGGAGGTAAAGGAATTTCACAAATTGAGAGAGAAAGCACAGGGTCCCTTGCCAAACCAGAAGCTCACCAGTTATCTAGTCAAGTTGCTAACTTTTTCTGGTCATTCTCCATCTTTGCCTTCCTAGTGCTGGGATTGCAGGTCGGTTATATACCCATGTGACATCTGCAGGTGCTAGGGAACTAAACTCTAGTTCCCATACTTTGACTTCTGAGATGTCCCTCCAGCCCCCCCCCCTTTTCCTAAATTGAACTTCTCAATAGTTGCCGTATACCAGCATTAGTTAATTAGTTAATTAGATAGTTCCTTGTAAATTTCAGTGGAAAACTGATGGCTGGTAAGATGCATAGATTTTCAGCCTAACAGAAATAAGATAGTATTGGTAGATAATAAGGCTGTAAAGAGGTCCTGGAATGTTCTGTAGACTAAATGGTGTCACTTGCTAGAAGTTATCCGGCTGGAAAGTATTAAGTGCAGGTCCCGTATCCAGGAGCTTGAATGACAGTAAATCCTGAGTCCATTTGAAGCTACTTAAAGTTACCATGAATCCAGGAGCTTTGATGCTACTTGATCCTTGTGTTTCATATACCTGATGCCGGAGAGAAGAAAACCTTATTCTTGCTGGGCACATATGAGGTCCTAGCAATATTTGCTGATTTAGTACTTTGTAAATTTGCTTAAATTGAAGCCCCAATTCTTGGGAGAGGCTGAGTGCCTTTACATGCAAAGTACAGATTAAACTAGCACTTCTCTGTGTTAACAGCTAAGTACACTTAAAAAACTTTTTAAAGTGTACGGCTTTAATCCCAGCAATTGGGAGGAAGAGGCAGGTGGTTCTCTGTGAGTTTGGGGCCAGCCTGTTCTATATTGTTTCAGGACAGCTAGAGGTACATAGTAAGACCCTGTCTCAAGACAAACAAACAGTAAAAAAGAATATTTCCAGCCATCTACCATCCATCCAGGATCTCAGTATGTAGCCTTGGTTGGCCTGGAACAAACTGTATCCAGGCTGGCCTCAAATTTACAGAGAGCTGCCTGCCTCTGATTTATGGGTGATAGAATTAAAGGCGTGTATCCCTATGCCTAGATAAATTTATTTTTAATTATTGTATATATGTATCTGTGTAGAGGTGTGTGCATTTGTATGCATTGTCCATGAAGGCCCAAAGGTATTGGATCGCTTGAGCTGGAATTACAGGTGGTTGTGAGCTGTCCAATATGGGGCTATGAATAGGATGAGTACTCTGCAAGAGCAGTGTGCACTCTTAACCACTGAATTATCTCTACATTCCTGCTAAAAATCTTTTCATTGTTAGCATATAAGAAATATACTGAGTAATTATATAAATATGTTTGCATGTGTATATATACGTGGTGCTGTAACTCAGAGCCTGCCCTATGCTGGGTGCTAAATAAGTGCTTTCCCACGGAGATAGTCTCCCCAGCCCTTTGCATGTCTTTTTATAAATTAGTCTGTTTTCTTTCTGAGGGTAAAAGACTGCTCCATTCTAATATAATTAAACCAGTTTGATGGACGCTCAAGTTGTTCTTCAGATATCCATCCTTATAATTGTAATAAACTGAAAGTATCTTCTGTTTTATATATATATATATATATATATATATATATATATGATGCTAAGAGCCTATTTAAATAGTAAATACCAAATTTTTAGGTTCAAGGTTTAACTAGACTGGTGTAAACATCAGAAGTTTTAAGTTCCCTTCTGCTCCATGTGGTGCCTGGCAAGGGTTGGGTCTTGATTCTATTGCTCTCTGGATTGGGCTGAAACACACCTGCTTCCATGTCCTGCTCTGCCTCTGTGAGTTCTGTATACTACTTATTTCTTGAAGAAAGAGGGCAAGAGACTTTGTCAGTGTTGTCAAGTCCTCAGAGGTCATGTTAATAAATCCATTCATAAGAATCAGCTCTCGTCTCCTCATTCTTACTGGCCTGTGTTCGAGTTGTTTAGTTCCTATAAATAATTTGGTAGAGGAGCTCGGTGTTTTATATGTGTTGCTTGACTTAAAAATATTGTCCGTCTATTGTTAAATGTGTCATTCTTTTCTTCACCTTTATTATCTTCTGAGATGAGAAGGAGCTCGGTGTTTTATATGTGTTGCTTGACTTAAAAATATTGTCCGTCTATTGTTAAATGTGTCATTCTTTTCTTCACCTTTATTATCTTCTGAGATGAGAATACTCTTTTTTTCCTCCTCTGAATATAGCATGTTCTTTCCCTTTAGATGCCTAACTTCTGTGTGTCTTCTTACAGGAAGTCTTGTGTTGGAATAGAGTCTCAGGGAGGCTTGGACTTCTGCTAGTTTGACATTCTGTAAGAGGAAGTTTCAGTTACATTTGCTTTGATCAGATAGTGAGATGGCCCACACGATCAGTTAACATTGAGCCTGTAAAGTGTGATGTTAATTATACTAACCTTGATACAGTTCAGTGTATGGGATTCATTTTATAACTGTAGAAAATAAAAGTTTGATGTGTCACTATTTTAAAAGTGATTGGACTGATTGTTGAGGTGCATTTTTTGTGCCTGTATTTCTCATTTTCCAGAGTCCTCTTACCAAAGTTGTGCTGTATTAAAACTTTGATTAATAGTTTGCTGAGGCTGCTGTAACAAGCACTACCAAGAGGTGTAGGCATGGGCAGGCTGATTCCCTTGAGCTCAATTTTTGGGTTGCAGATGACTTCCCCATGTTCTCACATGGTATCTCTGTGAGCATGTATTTGCATTTCTTCTTTTCTCCAGGATGCTAGTTAGGTTGTATTAGTGCTCATCATTCAGACCTCTTTAAAGACCTCTCCAGATGTATCACACTTTAGGTGCTCATATGAGAGGTTTTCTGGGTGCATCTAGCACCATGTTTGACTGTAAGCTCCTATAACACAACAGTGATGAGTTCTTCCAAATTCTGTTCAGTGAGATCAGTATAATGTGCAGCACGTTTCAAAGAGGGCAGCACATGCTTTAGCCCTAAGACTTAGCCCTTATTTTTTGCTACCATGATATATCCTCTTAAAACAAGTGATCTAGTAGACTGGCGAGAATTTGACTATTGAAAATAAAACCAACCTGCAAGTGTCAGCACGGTAGTTTGCTTCCTTGTCATTCTCTGTAAAGGTACACAACCATAATTCCACCCTTCCTCTTCCTGCCTCTTTTTCTTCCTCTTTTCCTCTTTCTCCCTCTCTTCTGATTCTATAGGATTCACATTTCAATAAGGCAGGGCTTACTGTGTAAGCCAGATTGGTCTTATGCTCACTGTGTAGCCCAGACTGGCCTCAAACTTGTAACAGTCTTCCTTCTTCAGACTTCTTGAATGGTAGGGTTATAAGAGTACCCTACCATGCCACATCTCACTGAAACTAGGTCTTTTAATTTCAAAAGATACTTATCTTCTTTTGTTGTAAAAATATTTTAATTCTAAATAGTAATTCTCTGTTAGAACTTTAGCTTTATATTGGGCTGTTTTATTCTGGGGCCAAAAATATCCTCCCCTCTCTTCTTATGAAATTATCAAAAGTACCAAGTATGTGTAGGTATATTCTAAATTTAATGTTACTGTGTTCCCAGTATATGTATTATATGTTTTGTGCGAGATCTCATGTGTTGTCTTTCTCCCAGCTAGTCTGATTCTAAGTGATTGTAATGCAAGATGTTTTCTTTACAGTGCCCTTGCTGCCAGTTCCAAGCCAGCCGAGACCTGCCGTGGGACCCCAAAGATTCCCAGTGAGTAGCAGCTGTTCTTCTTTCTGGCAGGGGGGAAGCACGTGCTGACTGAGAGATACTGGTACTGCACTTGCCCAGCCAGATACAGTGTGGGCATTGGTGAATGTTGACTGCAGTCTCTGCAGTGGAGAATATTTATTAAAACCTTAAGGTCAGTGGATGTTTGAGAGTGAAGTTAGTTTTAACTATACAATTGCTGAATCAAGACTATCAGCAGGATTTCTCTCATCTTAAAGAATATGAATTCTGATTTTGTCATGGTTGTGTTGAGGGCACATCTTACAGGCATGTGACATCTGTGGGTTTATGTCAGATTCCAGGAAATAAGAATAATATGCTTGGTTATTAAAGAGCTGGGAGTATTACTGTTCTTAAATGAAAAATTTAGATATGAACCAAAGTACACATTCATGTACTTCTTGTCATTTATCTGTAACTAAAAGAAAAATGTCCATTATTTGCATAAACAAATGTATTTTACTTTCTTTGAATTCTTTGTTTATTAAAACCCTGAATACTTGTTCTTCTTAAGAACCATGGGGAATTAGTTCAGGCAATGAAATGCTAATGTCATTTGGATAGGAAAAGGGAAGTGAGTGTGTGTGTGTGTGTGGCCTATTGATGATAAGCAGTAAATGGATGTGTAGTAGCTGCAGACAGGTTAGATGGAGAGCCTGCCTGCTAACCAAGTCTGCCGAAAAGTCCATTGTTAGACTCAGGGCTTGGAGTAATTTCTAGACACTCTTGCTTTGTAGGTATTATTTGTGGTACCATCTGAAACTGGTTCATTCTGGCCTTGTTCCCATATTTAGCTAAGTTTTCTTCTTACATTGCTGTTCACGTTGTATAAATTTAGTTTTTGGTTACCAATTCCTATTCAGAATGTCTTTGTAAACGACTGTGTCCTCCAGGCTGCCATGGTATCATTCCATATACTTCTTCCCTTTCCTCAGGCCTATGTAAAATTTGCTATTGGTCTTGTTTTCATGTTTAATTCACATCATGGGTGCTAAAATTTGATGTAAAAACGCAATTCTGGTTTTCAGAAATGCGTGTATTTTAATGTTTTATGAAACGAAGTGCTTGTCAATATGAAATTAGAGTAATTTACAATTTTCACTTTTATTTTTCAATTGTATAAATGGAATTTTATATGATATTAGATGGGGGAAGACCTCATTTTTTAAGGATATTACTAGAGTAAATGAAAGCTTAGCACTTAGAAGAGGACAACTTGAAGAAAAATTGGTTCTCTTGCTGGGCAGTGGTGGCGCACGCCTTTAATCCCAGCACTTGGGAGGCAGAGGCAGGTGGATCTTTGTGAGTTCGAGACCAGCCTGGTCTACAAGAGCTAGTTCCAGTGCAGGCTCCAAAGCCACAAAGAAACCTTGTCTCGAAAAAAAAAAAATTGGTTCTCTCCTCCTACCATGTCGGTTCTAGGTTGGAACTCAGGTTGTAAGACTTAGTGGCCAGTGTCTTTACTCTCTGCCTTAGTTATTGTTCTGTTGCTGTGAAGAGACACCATGATCAAGAAAACTTACAAAAGAAAATATTTAATTGGGGGCTTGCCTACAGGGTAAGTCCCTGATCATCATGGTGGGAACCATACAGGCATGGTACTGGAACAGTACCTGAGAGCTTTACATCCTGATGAGAGAGACAGGCAGAGACTTGGCCTGGCCTGGGGTGGGGTGGGCTTTGTGATGGTAGGAGAAGAGAGGCTTCTGGAACAAGGGCAGAGGAGGAAGGTCAGCTGTGTATTTTCTCTTCCTCCCTGAGCTAGCAGGCTTTCATTCCAGCATCTGGTTCCAGTCTTTATTGGTAAAATCAAATGAAGGAGATTTGGGTAAAAACAAACTAGTAGGTGAAAAATCTTCTTAGTAACAGTTTCCTCTAGATTTGCTGGTGCGATACAGTTTTTGTTGTTGTGTTTTGAGTGATGCTGGGGCTTGAGCCCAGATTACTCCCAGCCTTGCCTTCATTACATTGATGCACAGCCTGCCATTAGCCTGACAGTCCATTTGCATTATTTTAGATATTTTAGATATTTTAGATATTCACTCTTAATGTATTGTAGGCAGTTGGTGTAAGATTGACAGTGACTATTAGGTAATTGAATATTATCTTTAGAACAAAGACTTAATTGTCGAGGTGAGAAATGCTCTAAGAAGGTCCTCTTTGAGAGGAACCGCTATAGAGGCACTTGGGTCATGGTTTATGTATCATGTCTGTCTTTACACATGGATGTGGTTTCTAACCCTGTCCACATATGTACAGTATTCCCTAGTACTTTGTGATTTAAGCTTCAGGCTAAAAATTAGGTCTATGCACTGGATTTCCTTTTTTAATTTAATTAAATGACTTTTTTTTTATATTTCCAGACCAGACTTAAGAATGTCTTGCAAATATAAATTATACCTCAGTTGTTATTGATCAGAGAACGGCTATGTTTCTCCTTTATCTTGAGTCACTGTTAGTCTTTTGAATATAATGTACATCTGTTATTTAAGTAATAGATGCCCATAGGTGCATAGAACAAGTAGCATCCAAGGCAGGGGTCATAGGTTCTCCTTTTTTGCCCCCTTGCCTGTTAGTAACCACCATTGCAGTCAGTGCTCACTGCATGGACCACCAGAGCTTGTCAGTGTCAATTCACAGCACATTTGTGTCTTGTTTTTATAAGAGGAAGAACTAGTTTACCTTATATATAGGTCCTGTCTTTTCCTATCTTTGTTTCTGTTTGAATTCTATTTTCAACTTACGTGTTCCTATTTTCATGCTAAAAATCTTTCTGGTTTCACTGCACAGAAACAGCCCGCCCTACTTTGTATGCCATTACCATGGTTGGTTGTGTGTTTTCAAGTATAGTTTTTTAGTTCTTTGTTCTAGAAAAGACATTGCTTGCTCACAGCAATGCAAAATTGTCAATTGTAGTAAATCTTACTTTGATAACTTTTATTTTGAGTCCCATTGCTGTTTTATATATAAATCTCCATTTAAAGCAGTTGTTCTCAGCCTTTGGGTCTCAACCCCTTGGGGGGATCAAATGACCCTTTCACCAGGATTGTCTAAGACCATCAGAAAACACAGTTATTTACATTATGATTCATAACAGTATCAAAACTGCAGTTATAAAGTAGCAACAAAAATAATTTTATGGTTGGGGTCACCACAATATAAGGAGCTGTATTAAAGGGTCACAGCTTTAGGAAGATTGGGAAGCACTGACAGAATAATAAAGCTGTTTCAGTCCTTTGAATTTGCACTGATATATTAGGCTGATGCTGTTCCTGATGACCAACAACATACGGGTAGGCTGTGGAAATTTTTCTTTATTAATTTTTTTTTGCGTACAATATATTTTTATATTCTTTCCCGTCCCCTAGATCCCACCTTCCAACTCACTCAACTTCATATTCTCTCTCTTAAAGCACATACACAAAACAATAAAACCAGATGTCAAACAAAAACTCAGTAAGAGACAGACAGACAGACACACACCACAAAACCATAGAGTCTCCTGGGTATGGGACTTGACCTGGAGTGTGGTTGATATACCCAGTTACACTTCATTGAAGAAAATTGATTTTCCCTCTCCCAGCAGGTATCAATTGCAAATAACTTCTTGGTTAGGGGTGGGACTTGGTGTCCACTTTTCTTTCTTCATACCGGTGTCGAATGATTTTTTTTGTTCTTTTTTTAAATTCAGGATGAAAATTGTGTACTTTTAAGTTGGAATTAGTCTTTAGTAGTGGCTGTATTGCTTGGTCTGACCTGGCAAATGAGGCTGATAGGCAGCAGGGCTCTGGGCATGCTGTGGTTCGTGGTATCAGGTGCTCATGATCAGGGCTTGCTGGCTGGGTCCTGAGTGCTATTTCATGCAAATCATGTCTGAGAGACTGCTGCAGCAAATCCCATTTCTTTTCTGATTATAGCCTCACTGATGAGAATCAAGACTATGCTCTCCAGGAAGGAAAGTCTTGCTTTTGAGTGCTTACAGTTTTTACAACATGGCTGCATTGCCTTATAATTATTACCACTTAAGATAGGGAAGGGATGATGGACATTTCCTCTTATCAGATCTTTGAATAGTAGCAGGAGAATGTGGTAGGAAATCCTTCCAGCTGTCAGATATTGTCAGGCTTGCAAGCAGAGAATGCAGTTTAAAATGCAGGTGACATAATACCCAGCATCCTCTGCTTGCTTCTGGGTTTCTGATTAATCATGATTACCATACATTATCATACCATCAAATTTAATCATATCAATGAATGCCCATCTGCAGCAGTAACAAGAGCAGCTAAATACGGTGGAAACAGCCATTAAAGGAAGAAATGGTTTATCAGATTCAATAACCCATTAACTTGACTCTGGAATGTTGGCATGCCTTATACACAGGACTGGAGGTAGGACTGGGTTAAAGGCCACACTAATAACCCAAAGGGCAGGAAATAGCCATTGAAATTGTTTTGTACTGATTTTTTTTTGTGTGTGTGTAGTAATCAGAATCATTGCAATATTCTGTAAAAACTACATTGTAAAATAAATAGTTTGTCTGCTTTGGGTAAAAGTATTAAATTGGCAACAACACATCATCCTGAATTGTGCAGTGCCGTGCAAGTGGACTTGTATCTTTTTTACATTTGGGGTGCATGTGTGTGCGCACACGCATGCTTTTATGTGTATGCCTATGCATGCCTTGGCATTCTTACATAGTTCAGAGGACAGCGTTTTAGACTTAGTACTCTCCTTCTACCATGAGGGTTTTCAGGCATTCAGGCTTGGCAGCAAAAGCCTTTACCCAGTGAGCCACTTTCCTGTCCCAAGTCCTAACTCCTGAGTATAATTTTTCCATCTACAATATAGTAATGTAGCCCACCAATGTTGGAATTTAGTCATGCAGCCATCAGTGTTGCAGTTTCGTATGCAGCTATACATGTTAGACAGTGATAGAAAGTTAAAACCATGGATTGCTCTCTACACTAAGAAAATCTCTCTGTGTTTTATCTTTTATTGTAGTGTGCTCTCCAGTTATTTTGTTTTATTATGTTTGAGAGAGTACACATGCACATACCTAGGTTATTAGTGATTATTTATTTTGAAGCAGGATTAATCACTGGGACCTGGGGTTTGTGGGTTTTTTATGCTAGGATGGCTGTCCAATGATCCATTGGATCCATTCCTGTATTTACTTCCCCAGCACTAGGATTACATGTATGCCACCTTACCTGACTTTTTTTCTGGGTACCCAGGACCAAACTCATGTTCTCATACTTGCCTAGCAGGCACTTTCCAGCTGACCCATCTTCCCAGTCCTTAGCATTTATTTCCCCAGGAGTTTTTAAGACACTCAAATCAGTTCAGGTACATTTTTAAAAAGAAATTTTATCATCAGTGTGAGGGGTAGGGCACAAGTGCCACAAGGTGTGTTCAGAAGTCAGAAGACAAATAGTATGAGTTGATTTTTCTCCTATCATATGGGTTCTGGGGATGTAACTCGGATTGACAGGCTTGTGCAGCATTTTTTCCCCTGAGCCATTCTGCCAATCCTAGATATATTTTAAAGATAAGCTTGGAAAGATGTCCTAAGACACATTGAAATGCATTTCTTCCCAATGATTGGACTTTTTTCTCCCACTTAAAATAGTATTTTTGTTATAATAGTCTATGAGATCTTTATTATGATGATAATAAAGGATAGTGCCATGATAATAAAGGATAGTGCCATCAAACATGGTCTGTGTTGTCCCTACCAGCCCTTAAATGTGTCTGGAGTATGGCTCCTTTCCTGGGGCATAAGGCACCTGAGATTCACTTGTTTTGTTGTACCAGCTGGTAACTCATTGCTATGTAGTATTCCAGTGTTGGAGTTAGTTTATTCACTACAGTGTTGCTGGAAGCATGTGCTTATCTTTAGCTTGTCAGGGAAATGTGTTCATAGATGGGAATTTACGGGCTGTACATTTTTCCTCCATATAGCTGGACTATGACTTTGGGGTTGGTTTTTTGTTGTGTTTGTTATCGTTTTGAGACTTTTTTTGTTTTGTTTTGTTAAGCCTGGCTGTCCTGGAACAGTGTCCTCAGTACAGGCTGTCCTCGCTCTGTAGACCAGACTGGCATTAAACCAAGTCCTGGGTTTAAAGGTGTATTCCACCATCATGTGGCTATGTCTTTACTTTTTAATTGCTTTTTTCTTTAAAAAAAAAAAGTCTTAACAGTGTTATTGTTAAAGATCAAACATAAGCTAAAACGTTACTGGTAGTTTACTACATTTTAGATTTTTCTCATAGCTTATGTCCAGCAACCTTAGGAAGCAGAGGTGTTACTATTTTCTCTGTTCTACAAACTGGGAAGCTGAATTTTGGAAGAACTAATTGCTTAAGCTTACATAGCGGTGCAGATGTAGTATTTGAACCAAGGGTAGTCCATGCCCAGTACCCTTTTCATTTTTATGCTGACTTGTCCTTTCAAATATTACTATTATTTGCATTTATTTTATTATGGTATGTGCATGTGCTTGCACATATGTGGAGGTCAGGGGACAGCTTGTGAGGCTCAGTTCTCTCTTTCTACCATGTGAATTCAGGTACTCAAACTCAGGCCGTGAGGCTTGGCAGCAAAAGTGACCCTTTCCCACTCACCTGTTACACTAGCTCTCAACATGTACTGTAATAAACTTTGCTTTTAAGAAAGAGAGCTTGAAACCCAAGAACCTGAACCAGTTCTGCAAGACTGTAACAATCCTTGGTATGCTCCTAGAGGATTTGCTAGAGGGACCTGCCGGTTGGCGTGGCTGTGACAAGGGTGAGTGCAGGAGTAGTGCATTGCCTTATTTTGTGACAGCATGCAGGGTTTTTGTTTTGTTTTGTTTTTGTTTCTGTTTTCTTCAAAAGTAGTATTTTAGACAGATCTTTTAAGCTAACAGTCACTGTTCTAGTTTACTACTTGAATCAAAAGTGCCTTGCATAAATTCACTCAGTGTTCCTGAGCATAAAATTAATACTTCTTTCTTTGGAATATTCAACTTGTGTCTATAAATATAAAAATACCTTCTAGGAAAATCAATATATTTAAACAAGTCATACCTTAAAGGAAAAAAAACTATGGAAAATGCTCAGATAAGAGGATTAACACGTTGTGATAGAAGGTTGTAATTTTAATTATGTCAAGGGTCACTGGTGGTCTTTATTCTTTGCTTTTAACCCATTTAATCAGAATTAACCAAGAGGTATTCTTAAGTGTCAATTGGTTTCTTATACAGTTCTTTGCATTTTAAGTGAGATTAATAAATGAAAACATGTTATACAGGAAGGTTGAAATTTATTGAAAGAGTCACAAAATTTCAATGACATTGTTAAAGTATTTAATTAGTCTTATTAAAACATACCGACTGACCCTTTTAGAGAAGCTGATAAGTGGCATAATAGCAGTTGAAGCCGTTTTATTCTTGCCTTTATACGATTAAGTTTTTGCTAAGCAATTTATGCAAAGTTTCCATCTTTTCTTTTTGTAACTGAAGTTATCAGTTCTTTCTGAATAGGATTAATATAGATAATGTCATGTAATTAACAAGAGATGCAAAAAAATGAAAGCACAATCTGTATAGGAATTATGAGAGGATGATAATCTCTTATCTTGGATTTTTAAAGGGATATAAAGAAAAGCAAAACAGCAGTTTGAATAGATTAGTCTTTTCTTTCCAATGGTAGAAGCACTGTAACACTCAAAGTTCCATGACAGCATAGTTGTAAAAGAATTCTGCATTTGGTGGCGGGAACTAGTAATTTGTTAACCTTTATACCCTGCAGTGGTACGAGTCACCACAGGAATGACGTTGTGAGTCAGAACTCAGAATTGTGGCTTCTGTGGCGTAAGTATTGAGCTGAGGTAGATAGGAAGAATCTCATGTATGGGGTTTTATTCTGAGCTGCCATTCATCTATGGTAGTTTTCCCATCCTATTAAAGAGTAGTGGCTTCTTGCACCCGATTCTCTGGATTGTCTGTATGCTAGGTGGGATATTGTACCTGATGTGTGTTGGCCAGGGTGTGAGCAATACAGCAGAACTCAATCAGTAATTTTAAGGGGTAAGAAAGTGAAAGTTTGGGTTAATGACAGTTCAGTGATGTTTTGGGGACTCTCATTACTTTTTTCCTCAATTGCCACCTGAATATGTGTGCCTACTTTCCAAACTAAGGCTGGGTTGATGGTGCATGCTAGCTGAAACACCCTAGGATTAAAGGAAATAGATAGCATTGTTGCTGTGGTCTTCTGGGATCCTGGATTGGAGTGACGGCCATGGGGGCTGAATCTGAGGGTAACAGAAACACAGCCTGTGTGGGCAGAGGAAAGCAGGACAAAAAGGATATGAAACAAGGCTGAGTTGTGGTTCCAGCTAAGAGTCCTGAGCCCCCTTCTGTTACTTAATTCAGGATCTTGACTCCTAGCTGTAATCAGCATGTATGGGTAAGGGTTCTCCCTTGGACTATTAGGCTGACCTCAGAAAAGCAGTGACAGTGAGCCTGGGTGGCGTTTGAGACATCTGCAGGTGTGGTTTTTGATACCTAGATGACTTCAAAGTGCCCTTTGCAGGAGTACACATTGGAGTGGGCTGGCTTCACAGGTTGGAACTACCAGGTGTGCTTACCGCTTGGTTGTATATTGACTATGCCTCTCTGATCATGGTGAGGCCTCTACATTTGCAGGCATCTGGGAAAAGAACAAGAATAATTTATGGGAAGTTTAGCTTTCTAGGTTAGAGATTTTATTCATTGTATATGTTCTCTGACCACATGGCCTTCAGGAAAGGTTGTATGTCAGAACCTTGCTGGTTTCCAAAAGATGACAGACACACTTGGGGAACTCTAGCAGCTATTGTCTTTAGAGTAGTGAGATTCGGATTTGTGTAAAGCAGATGGCACTGGTGTGCATTGGTATTTTCTTAGCACCCATATTCTTGTAGTAACGACAGAATATTTTTTATTTTTTCTGTTAACTGCCATCCACAGACAAAATTGTTGTCTAATTCAGGAAATTACTTTCATAAATACTGTAATGGATGAATAATTCTGCCATGGAGCAGACTCCTCCTTCCTGTTATCTTCTTATTTTTTTGATAAACTTCTGTCTTAAGGAGGGTATTTCTAGTTTATTGATCTACTTTTATATTTGGGTCTAACCCTGAAAAATACTTGTTTATGTGTGTATGGTGAATGATTAGGACAGGACTTTGTGTGTCTTAGAAGTGTTTAAGTCTCAGTTCAGTCTGTAGCAGAGCAAGGGAGGCTGGCAGGAGTCTTGGGACACCATCCTGTTCAAATAACTTTGACTCTTCACAGAAAAGATGTCTCTAAGAATTGAGGAGACAGATTCCATGCTTATCTCAAAAAATCTTAGTGTGCTATTCTTAATTGTCTTTTGTCTTTAAACCTGTGGTCACGTGCTCTGAGTGGCAGCTGGGAAGTGACTGCGGAGAAGGCAGGGTTGAGGCACTGTCAGTTAGCATTGGGTTCTTCTACTCCATTCATTGGAGCAAGTGCTACAGTTATTGTGATTGTGAGCCTCTGTTTTCAACTGGGCCCTTATAGGTTGAAGCCAGAATATTTCACTTTACTATGAATCTTAAAAAGCATTTATGTTCTGCTAAACCAGAGAACTTTCATATGAGCATCTGGAGGCTTTGCTGCATACCCCATACATGCTAATGCTTGTGAATACCCATCCAAGCAGCATATGGGCACTTAGAAAAGAAAAGAAAACAATATTAACATTCCAGGGAGGCAAAATTTGAAATTCCAGTATAGTTTCAGTTAATATAAAAGACGTCTTTAGAAGTTCTAAAGATTTAAAATATTCTTCTGTGGAGTCTGGATAGCACTTAGAGATACCTGGGGACAGGGGCATAGCTAAGTTGGCAAAGTTCTTGCCATGCAAGGATGAAGATCTGAATTCAGTACCAATTACACGTAGCAAAGCTAGATACGGTAGTTTGTTTGTAATCACAACTCTGGTGAAGCGGACAGGAGGATCCTTGGGATTTGATGAGCAACCAGCCTGGCCTGCTTGGCCGGAGACCTGTGTCAGAAAATGGGTATATACTACCTGACTAGGGGAGTGAGAGTTTCAGTTGGACTCCAGTCACCACATACACCTTCACACACATGCATGGTCACTGAGAAGCAGTGTATCTAGTTTGCCATAGCTTGAAGTTCTTATTGGAAACTGTGTGCTGGTCCCCTTGGTGTCCTGACTGACCACTAGTTGGGACAAGGATATGGGTTAAGAAGAGAGCAATGCTCTGGTCTCTCTGTGACAGTAGAACTCATTATACTTTCACTCCTGGCAATGTGGGAGCCAGTCTGCTCTTCCAGTTACATTGGCCTTACCTATAAGAAAACCTCTCCATGGATGACTCAAAACTAACTGTTTGGAAAGAGGGAAAACAAAAGGTTATAAAAAGCCCTGTGTCTAGACTCAGTGCACATGTGACTGCAGATTTCACATGGGAAGCAACACACTTTCTAGTTTTGTGTATCCAGTAACAGAAACAGACAGGAATGCTGGGCTTAATTACACTCAGGTGTAAAGGCTGTATGAGGAAATCAGAATGAAGGGAAACTGGAGCTTCTCCTGAGATCTGAACAGAAAGGGCAACTGCAGAGGGTCTTATGTCTTGCATTTCCCTATAATGTAGGAGGTATGTCTAGAAAGCCAAGTGCACCCTGCAGCAACTCACTTTGGTTCTGGAAGGAGATAGGTGCATTCGGCCAGGTGCACTCTGTAATAAAGTCACTCTGGTTCTAAAAAGGAGATAGGGTTGAGTCGGGTGGGGAGAGCAGCAGTGCACTGGTGGCAGTGGCAGTGGCAGCTGCAGCTGCAACGTATGATGATGAATGGTAAATAAATTAGGCTTGCTGCACTCCATCAAAATTGGTGACTGTTGTAAGTTGATAAAAGTTTGCACACTGAGCATTGCTGATTTCCAGCTATCAGTACTAGTGTTGTGTACGTTTTAAGTGATAAATTCTCTTCAGTTCTTCCTGCATCTGTTTTTTTGTAAGCTTGCTAACATAGCTAAAAATTTATGTTTCAGTGCTTGTTGTAATTTAGTATACTGTTTGTTTTTATGAAAAATATGACTAAATGCAGTAATAAAATGAAAACTTAGATTATCTTAAATTGGCTGCTGCTAAAAATTATTAGCACACTTGTTACTAATGACTGTAGACAATATTTGGATGCAGTGAGGCTGCCCAGACTGTTGCAGACATGGAAACAGCTGTGTTGCAGATCAGAACCAAAAGATGATCAGTTGGAAAGTGACCCAGGCAGTGGGAAAAGGAGCTGACTAGGAATAAGAGAAAGACTGCCCAGTCATTATGGACCGTTTAAAATTAAATACACACTTGGTGATTCTAATCTGCTGTAATGAGCCTTCCCAAGAGTAGGCGGGAAATGGGAATGTGGGTCATCTATGGTCTGTGCCAGGGTGGTCTCTGAAGCAAATCTTAAAGAGCAGAGTTAGAGTTAGTCAGGGCCTGTCTGGAATGAGGAAGGATGGTAGAGAGTACCATTTCTACCAGAGAAGTTGTTCCCAGGGGATTTTGTATTTCTGTCTAAAACAAAACATGAAAAGTTTCCAGAGAATTAGATGCAGTGTAGAAGTTTGTTTTTTGTTTTGTTTTGTTTTTTCGCAGTAGTTTTGGAGCCTGTCCTGAAACTAGCTCTTGTAGACCAGGCAGTGGTGATGGCACTGCACTGTCTTTGACCAGATCATCTCTGGTCATCTGCAAATGAGTATGAAATAGATGATTATGAAGACTAAATTCTGACTGGTTCTTGTTGGATTTGCATGGTAGTTATTAAAATTCTGTGAGAATCACTGTAAGGTAGAGAATGTGATCTTTCATTCAGACCCATTCTCCCAACTCCCCTGACCTCAAGACTGACTAACTGTATAAACAACGACAACCAACAGTGTATTCCAAGTAACCTCTTGTAAGCTTATGCCAAGTGCCTGACTGTTGTGTCTTCTAAGCTCTTCCACGAGATGGCCCCACTGTTTCTGATTTTCCATTTCAGACTGCTCCTCAGGTGGCAATTCTACACATCTTTTGAGGACAACTGTCTAATTGGAAAAGATCAGAATTGCTGATTTGCTTGATGTGCTGGCAAGTTTTATGTTAGCTTGGCACAAACTAGAGTCATTTTGGAAGAGTGAGCCCTAACTGAGAAAAATGTTCCTGCCATGCCTGTGGATAAGCCTTCAGGGCATTTACTTGATTGATGATTGATGTGAGGGGCCCAGCACATTGTGGGGTGGTACTATCCTGAGCTGATACAGTCTTGGATGGCATAAGAGAGCAGGCAGAGATGAAATAAGGCCATTCCTCCCCCAAGTTTATTTTGGTCATGGTGTTTTATCACAACAATAGAAACTCTTTATTAGAAGCCACATGAGAAGTTAGATCTCTTCACATACCAGAGATATTTAAATTGGTTCCCATTCATTGATTCATTACTTCTTCCTCCCTTCTCCCCCCACCCATCAGTGCTGCATAAGCATGATTGCTAATTTATCATCCAGAAAGTTTTGAAACGTATTTCAATATACTTATAGGTGTTGAGTCTATCCGAAATGGTTAGGACCAGAGTATTTCAGATTTCAGAGTTTTCTAGTTTTGGGGATGCATAGCCTGGATTTTGCCCATTGAGTACCCTTAAGCCAAAATTGAAATCTGCAAGATGAAACTTTGAGTGTGAGTGACTTAGAGAGTTAACCAGTTTTTCATACTGAGGATGCTGAAGTTGTATATGCCAGAATATGCTGATATGTGAAACTGAAGCTGGAGTGTTCACAGTGTGCTTTTACACATTCAGAGTATGAGCTACAATGCACATGATGTGTTTCATTGACTTAAACACATTAAACTCCTCTTGTAGATTTATTAAGTATAAACTTGCTAACCCGTTTTGATAGAAGAAGCTTTTCTGCATGTTAATCAAAGTGAAGATGTTAAAGAATCTTCTCAAAGCATCAGAGTAGTGATGTTTCTAGCTAGCACGATTGTGTGCTTGTTCAGTCAAAGAGAAAGTCTTTCTGAGGATGCACAGGTATGCTACGTATTTTCAAGTTTCTCATTGTTGGCTGTGCTTTGAGGGTGAGGGATCTTACTTGATGTGGTTTTTGGTAGCAAGAAGCAGTGCTCTTTAGACTCCATTATGGTGAGGGTTGCCTCAGTCTCACCTGAAGTAGCAAGTAACAGCTAAAAAGAATGTAAGTGTTGGGATTTCTCTCTTTCAAGAAATCATAATGTTTTGTTTTGTTTTTAGAAAGATGTAAGCTTTGCATTTCAAACCTCATTTTATTGCCATTTTAGCTAACAGGCTTAAAATTTTGTGGTAAATGGGAACATTTCTTTGGCAGGTTTTTTTTTTTTTTTTTTTTAAAGGTAGGGTTTCTCTGTGTAGCTCTTGTTGTTTTGGAATTCGCTCTGTAGACCAGGCTGCCCTCGATCTGCCTGCCTCTGTCTCGTTAGTGCTGGGATTAAAGGTGTGTTCACCACCACTGGCTGGCTGTCAGTATTTTTACTTTGTTCTGAGGTTCTCGTTCTTTCTCTCTCCCCTCTTCTCTCTTCTGTCTCTTTCACTCTGTGTCTGGGTGTGTGGGTATGTGTCTTGTGTATGGTTACACATGTAGAGGCCAGAGATTGTTGCTAGAAGTCTTCCTCAGTCAGTTTTCCACCTTATTTTTGATAGTTTGCCACTAAATCTGGAGCTATTTTAACTAGACTGGCTGACCAGTAAGCTCTAGGAATACTGTTTCTTTTCCCCAATGCTGGCCTTTGAGGTCTGTGCTGCCACATCCTTTGTTTATATGGATGCAGAGGATCAGAACTCAGGTCTTGGATGCTTACCATTTGAGACATCTCCCCAGCTCCAAAGTAGACTTTTAAATTGGTTTATTATTTCTGTGTGCTTGTATGTATGGGTGCACATGTGAATGTCAGAGGACAATTTGCAGGAGTCAATTTTTTCCTCTGCAGTGTAGGTTCTGGGAATCAAACTCATGTCATCAGGTTTTGTGTGAAACATTTTTTACTTGCTGTGTCATTTTGCTGTCCCCAGAACAAACTTTTAAAGACAACAGAATAAGTATTTCTGATGTTATAAAATGGGGTCACATTTAGGGAGAATAGCGAAAATTAGTTTAATAAAATAATAAAGGCATTAGAGTTTTGAGTTTATGACAAAGAGGATTCCATTTTTCTAAATTTTATTTTTAATTATATATCCCTGTCTTGGAATGTACATGGGAGTATTGTGCTGGCATGGGTCAGAAGAGGTCATTGAATTTGCTGGTGTTAATAAGCACAGTTAAGAGTTGCCTTCATTGGTGGTGGGAACCAAACTCAAGTCCTCTGTGAAAATCACAAGCATCATTAATTGCTGAACCATCTCTCTAGCCCTAGAAGCTCCATTTTTTTTCTTTTTTGAAATTTTTTTCTTTATTGATATTTATTGAGCGCTACATTTTTTCTGCTCCCCTCCCTGCCTCTCCCCTCCCCCCTTCAACCCTCCCGCAATGTCCCTATGCTCCCAATTTACTCAGGAGATCTTGTCTTTTTATATTTTCCCATGTATATTAGGTCTATGTAAGTCTCTCTTAGTGTCCTCATTGTTGTCTAATTTTTCTATGATTATGGTTTGTAGGCTGGTTTTCTTTGTTTTATGTTTAAAAGCCACCTATGAGTACATGTGACAACTGTCTTTCTGTGTCTGGGTTACCTCATTCAAAATAATGTTTTCTAGTTCCATCCATTTTCCTGCAAAATTCAAGCTGTCGTTATTTTTTTCTGCTGTGTAGTACTCCATTGTGTAAAAGTACCACAATTTTTTTAATCATTCTTCGGTCGAGGGACATTTAGGTTGTTTCCAGGTTCTGGCTATGACAAACAAAGCTGCTATGAACATAGTTGAGCACATGTCCTTGTGGCACGATTGAGCATCCTTTGGATATATACCTAAAAGTGGTATTATTGGGTCTTGAGGAAGGTTGTTTCCTAATTTTCTAAGAAATCTCCACACTGACATCCAAAGGGGTTGTACCAGCTTGCATTCCCACCAGCAATGCAGAAGTGTTCCCTTTTCCCCACACCCTCTCCAGCATAAGTTGTCATCAGTGTTTTTGATCTTAGCCATTCTTACAGGTGTAAGATGGAATCTTAGAGTTGTTTTGATTTGCATTTCTCTGATGACTAAGGATGGTGAGCATTTCCTTAAGTGTCTTTCACCCATTTTAGATTCCTCTGTTGAGAGTTCTCTGTTTAGGTCTTTACTCCATTTTTTAATTGGATTATGTGATCTTTCGGTGTCCAATTTCTTGAGTTCTTTGTATATTTTGGAGATCAGCCCTCTGTCTGATATGGGGTTAGTGAAGATCTTTTCCCATTCTGTAGGCTGTCATTGTGTCTTGTTGATCGTGTCCTTTGCTTTACAGAAGTTTTAGAAGCTCTATTTGGTGGCCTTTTCTATTTTGAGTAGCATACTGGCATTGTAGTTTTACTATCTCAGTGAGCACACCAGCTCCAAAATCAGGACACAGAGACCTTTTATTATGAAATGCTCAGCCTTATTTTATGTTTGTCCCACTAGCTTTTCTAACTTCACCTGTTTCTCTTCATCTTTGTTTTGCCTCGGGCTTTTTACTTTTCTTTCCTACTTTCCTGTTTCTTGTGTCTGGCTGGCTGCTGCTTGGCTTCTGAGCCCAGGTGTGGCCCTCTCTTTCTCCCTTGTTCTCATCTCACCACCAACCCCGCCCACCCTTTTTCTTGCCTAGATTTCTCCTCTTACATATTCTCTGTGCCAGCCCCACCTATCTCTTTCCTTCCTAGCTACTGACCATTCAACTTTTTATTAGACCAATCAGGTGCCTTAGGCAGGCAAGGTGAAACCAATCTAACACACCTTTACACAATTGAGGTAATATTACACAATAGCTTTCTAGTAATGTTAAAATCCTGAATTAATTTTTTGATGTTGCATTTTGAGGTTTGACTGTTTCTGGACTGTTTTATTATGGCAAAAATCACTTTTTTATGTAAAGCCATTTAGATTTGCACATAGGTATTTATATTCATTTATGTTCATGCATAGAGAGACAACAGAAATATGCTGACCATAAGAAATGAGTTATGATATTGTTAAGTTTAGGATTATGGGTATATTCTGAAAACTACATGATTTTTTTTTTCTTGTTTCATTGTTCTTTAGGGCCCTCCAGAATTTCCACAGCACACACCTGGACCTGTTCCCAACAGTTTTAACCAACCACCACGACTTCCTCTCCAGGACCAGTGGAGAGCCCCACCACCACCTCAGGAACGAGATCCTTTCTTCTTGGGAGGTACTTGAAGGGGTATGATCCACCCAAGGTGGAGTGACAGAAGCTGCATTGAATGGTGGACCTGTGCACTTAACTGCTAAAACAGAATTTATCTTCCACTAGGAAATGTGTCATAATGATTCTGCCAGTCTTTTCAGTGGCTAAAATTTGATAGTAATTGAATCTGAAATACGACAGTCTTATACAAAAAAGGAACTGTTTTTAGAAAATGACCCATTAAACCATTCCAAGATAGCTAAAATCTTGAATTCTTTATAAAATATGTTCCTACCATTTGGGAAGGGTGAGGTAGTTCCTAAAATGATTGTCTTTCTAATGTGTGGTCTTTTTAACTTGAAGGTAATGTTGTGTTACTGTTCAGTTTCAGGTGAACCGAGGTTCCCCAGTCATCTTTTCTTGGAACAGAGAAGTCCTCCACCGCCTCCCCCTCCCACGCTCCTGAACAGCAGCCATCCTGTCCCCACTCAGAGTCCCTTACCATTCACCCAGCCTGGACCAGCATTTAATCAGCAAGGACAGCAGCCAGTGTTCCCTAGAGAGAGGCCTGTAAGACCAGCCCTGCAGCCCCCAGGCCCAGTGGGGATCCTGCACTTTAGCCAGCCAGGGTCAGCAACTGCCAGGCCTTTCATTCCTCCTAGACAGCCGTTTCTACCCAGCCCAGGACAGCCATTCCTGCCTACACATGCACAGCCTAACCTTCAGGTATGCACATGAACCAGCCTTGAGGGAAACTATCTGTGTGGTGCTGATCCTTTGTGATTCATGAAAGGAAAGTTTCAGGTTTTAGTAGTTTCTGCCAACTTAACATTATGTAAAGGGTATGAGTACTAGTCTTAAGTTACAGCCAGCTTTCATGACAATATTTCTTAAATACTAGGGAATATGAAAAAAGTGGTTCTCATTTTCTTGGAGCTGAGTTTTGTCATCCTTGGAATTTTAAAGGGTGACTTTACCATTAGACTACTGTATCTAATGTTACAGTATACCCTGATGATGTGTTTGCTCATCTGGGTAGTATTCCCCCCCCCCTTCCTGCCTTGGTGGGGAAGAACACTACAGCTTTTCACTCTGTATGTGACAGGCTTGTGCGCCCTCTGCTGGTAGGTGTTTACTGGCCAGTACACGTGTTTGTGACATTTTTCCTAACTGGTTTATTTTCTTCGATTTTTAAGCCTTACTACAAGATACATAGAGGTTGAGCAAGGTGCGGTGGCATTCTTTAATCCCAGCATTTGGGAGATGTTGTCCACCCAAAAAGGGGGAGAGAGAGAGTTGGGATAATAGTACACTTGACTCAACTGTTTAGATACATAGAAAATATATAAGAATATGTACCTAAGGGGCTGGAGAGATCTTTAAGTCATAAAGAGCACTTGCTGCTTTTCTAGAGGATGGGATTCAATCCCCAGCACCCACATGGTGACTCATAACCATCTATAATTCTGGTCCCACAAGATCCAGTTTTCCTCTGGCTGAGGTAGGCACCAGATGTGTTCATGGTACATAGGCATTCATTCACCTTAAATATCCATACACATAAATCAATTACTAAATAGTATATCTAGGGATGCAGAGATAACTTAGTAGGTGAAAGCACCTGTTATCAAATCTGAGCACCCCAGTTTGACCCCTAGAACTCAGATGGTAGAAGGATTAGAACTGACTGTAGCAAGTTGTCCTCCGATCTCCATGTGTATATTGTGGCACATGTTTGTGTTGGTGCACATATACTCACATATACACACAGCCAGCGAGCAATAAGTAAATGAAATTTAAAAAAAAATTAAAGAATATGTGTTTAAGCTGAAAAGAGAAGATAACTACTTTCAGTGTTCAAAGAGGTTATTAAATATTTTGAATTTTATCTAAAAATGGAACCTGTGTTGTAGAAACATTAGAATATAGGTGAGTTTAAAGAAATTAAATCATCCCATTACCAAGCAGCTCTTGCTATGACCATGTGGGTGTGTCTTTTTTTTTTTTTTTTTTTAGTAGGAAAGCAATGTGCCCTTGTCTTTGTACTTTTTTCTTTAAGTAATATAGTCACTGTGGTCTTTCTAGTCTAGCGGACTGTTTTCAGTGTACCATCTGAACTTGCTGTAGGAAGTTGCCTTTTATGATGGTGCATATGTTTTAGGCATACAAAGGTAGTGCCACCAGCTGATTGCTGCAATTATGATACTGTTCTCACCATGCATCATCTCATGCCAAGATTTCTAAGGAAAACATTGGAATGAAATCTGCCTAGCACTGTTTGTAAGCTGTTGTTTCTCTTTCTTTTGGAATGGAAGGGACCCTTGCATCCTCCGTTGCCGCCACCTCATCAACCACAACCCCAGCCTCAGCAGCCCCAGCAGCAGCCCCAGCATCACCAGCACCAGCCACCCCTCCAGCCCCCCCTCCAGCCTCCACACCAACCTCCTCCACAGCATCAGCCTCCCCCTCAGCATCAGCCGCAGCAGCACCAGCATCACCACCACCTTTCCGCTCCTCCCCCTCCTCTGATGCCCATGTCCCAGCCGCAATTCAGGCCACATGTGCAGACCGCTCAGCCTCAGCCCAACAGCAGTCGGATGCAGTGCACCTCACGTCAGGGCCTACGGCATGTGAGTACTACATGTGGCTCAACTTAAAATTCCTGTGGTAGATCATTTTCCAGTTGCTTTTTTTAATTAATAAATTTGCCATATATTTTCCAAAGTAAAACTATAATTTTTTTATAGCACTTTGGGGAAAATTTTAAATTATAGATAGTAACTTATCCTTTTGAGCCTTAAAGGCTATGTTAATATTTACTTAGTTCTTGTATTTGGGTTTTCTGTAGTGATTAGACAGTACTTTTGTGTGGTAGTCTTTCCACCAGTGCAAGCAGCTTAGCCTTTATAGGTTATCGGCCTCTGGGGGTTCTGAATAAGAGCTTACATTCAGTTGTGGGAAATTAATTTGTGTTTGTTTGTGGTGGTACATTTTACATACTGTCAGCAAATGTGGCCTTTGTCATGCATTGAAAGGAACTGGAAGGTAATAGGTTGCTCTGAGAGTAAATTGTAGCTACCATTGCCTTGTCCATTAGTAACTAACATTACTGTCTCTTTCAGGACAAAACTGCTTACTGTTCCTGTCCATAAGTCTTCTTTTTAGTTCTGTACTTTTATCCTCTTAGTTTGAGCAGGTCACCAAACTGCTTTGAACCTATTTTCCTAACTCTGCCTCTGTATGTGTGTGTGTGTGTGTGTGTGTGTCTTTGTGTGTGCGCACGCGAGTGTGCATGTGTGTGTTTTGCTTTTTTATTTGATTGGTTAGTTTTTTGAGACAGGATTTCTCTGTAGCTTTGGTCCCTGTCCTGAAACTAGCTCTGTAGACCAGGCTGGCCTCAAACTCACAGAGATCCACCTGTCTCTGCCTCCTGAGTGCTGGGATTAAAGGCGTGCATCTCCACCGGCAATATCTTAATATGACTTAGATGAAAACATCAAGAGGGTTTCTAGGTAAAGGCAAGGTTTTCTATTTAAGGTAATGGCAGCAACTCAGTCCCTCCCTGGCTCAATCACCTCTATCTCTTGATTTTGGGTTCTTTCCCAGGCATGTCCAGGGGAAGGTAACCAAGACTCTCCTTGTGATAGAACTTTGTGGCACCTTTCTCCTCCAGAAAGCTTTTTATAATATTGAAACATGGCGTTATGTTCTCCTGTTCAATTTTAAACTTAGTGAAATAGGAATAACATTGATTGTATTTGGGTCCTTGACAGGTTTTTTGTTGTTATTTTAGCCCAGACTTCTGTTAAAAATGTTGGTTTATATACTGAAAAAATCACTGGCTTTGACTTTTACAAATGAAAACTGTATCTTTATGGAACCAAGTCCTAAGCATCAGGGCACACAGCAACATTTGTATTTGCCAGAGTGAGGGATCTTCCTCTCACAAGACAAGGCAGTTATATAGATTGACAGCGATCCCTCATGTTTTTAACTCACTAATAAACTTGTGTTTCTTTTTGTGACAGAATGCAGCATCTCAGAGTATAAGCAAACGGCCCATGCAGCAGATGCAACCCACCGCTCCCAGAAACAGTAATTTGCGTGAACTCCCTATAGCACCTTCACACGTATTGGAAATGAGTGGTAATCGCTCTTCCTCCACACCTGCAGCTCAGGTGAAGCCCATTATCAACACATCTCCACCCTCCAGGGCTGTGGTGGCTTCTAGGAGCTCCCAGGGAAAATCTGATGCAAAAGTCAAGCCACTTAGCCCTGGGGCTCAACCTAAGGAAGAAACAAAAGCAGAACCAGAGGTAGGACCTCTTTCTTGGGACATGTTTGTTCTGTCAATATGTTTGCTTATCCAGAAACTCTGCCCACTTATTCCCCACAAGTAGATATTTCTTTTAACCTCAGAATGTTCATAAAAAATACTCTTACTGTTGTGGGATGTAGCTCAGTGACAGAGCACCTTAAGCAGCTTGCATTTTCTTTCCTTGATGTATGCATGAGTACTCTGACATTCTCACTGGTCTATTTGTATAATCATTACCTTATTATATAGAATCAATATATACCCAGGTTTAGCAGATATTTTCTTTAAAGGATCCCAAATTTTATAAATGTTCTAGATCAGTATAATCGCCTCTGCCATTGTGGCTCAAGGCACTTTATGAATAGTTCTTGCAGGCACAGATGTGATCTATACCAACAGACTTTACTCACAAAACCAGCTGGTTCTGTAGCCTTACTTATATTTGATAATTTAAAATAAGTGTAGACTTTTTGTGGATCACTATTTTATGTGGTCTTCGATTTTGAAGTCCTTGGTCTCTCACAAGCCTCAACTTCCTTACCTTTTGAATGAGGACGAAACAAAATAGGGTATACCTGGGAGCTGGGCACAGACAAGTGCAGGGAGTATGTGAGCACCAGTAAAATCCATGCTGAATGTAACAAAGCAGTTAACCAGTTAGCTGATTATTACAGTGGTCAGGGTAGTGATAGCATGGAACATTTCCTTAAGTAAGAATTTAAGGAATTCATTCTTTCTTTCTAAAAACCAGCTTACACTGTTTTATCTTTTAATTAAGTTTTCATCACTTAGGTCTTCTGGTAAATTATTATGATGGTTTTAATTGTATCACATCAAAATTACAAATGTTTGGATGTCTTTTAATAAACTGTCATTAAAAGGAAGCTTGTGGGTTTCATAATCAGTGTATGAAAGAAAACTATGAAACTACGGACTGGAATGGAGTGGTTTGTAAAAAATTCTTTGTGAGCTAGGTCTTGGGTTGCAATCTTGTAATCTTAGCTACTCTGAAGGATGAGGCTGGAAAATCACTAGTTCAAGGCCAGTCTGGACAACTTAAATCCTTCTCAAACTTTAAAAAAGGGGGGGGTAATAAAAAGGTATATTAGATACACCCCAAATAATAAAAAAGTTGTTCTTTGCCAAAAATTTGCTAGTGCCTTGTTTTTATGTTCAGTCTGGTTCACATACTCATTTCTTACATTATAGCAGTGGCTAAATAGCACAAGGAGAGGAACAATCAGCCATGGTTTTTCATTTCATTTTAGACTTACCACAAATTCTTCTGTAAATTTATCACAGGCAGATAATTTATGAAGGTAAAATAGAAAGTTGAGAGGTTGCAGTGGCATAGGTTGAATGCCTTAATTTATTTTATTTTAGTTTTTTGTACACATAAGTGGAACCAGGCTTATATTTTCTTCTTCTAGAGAAATACATTTATTTTGCTTAGCTGTGGGTGGCTTAATGACTTTGATTCATTTAGTTGGTATTGGCTTAGAAAGGGATAAATCTAAAGTATTTTTATCTATATCTCTGAACCTGCTTTAACCCTTTTTTTGACTCCTTGTGAAACAAATGTTGACAAATTACTTCTGTGTTAGGAAATAGTGCATCTGGATCCTGCTCCTGCATCATTTGCTGTTGGACTGCAGGTTTCTTACTCAGGCCTGCTGAGTAACAGTCTCTTACTCACCTACCTTTAGCTTTGTTTGAAATGTACCCATGGCTTTGTCCTTAGACAAGAAGCAGGTCAGCCCATGCCAAGAAGTCCATGGAGTACCTACTCAACTCTCCAGCTCTCTGCTTGTTTTACATTTCTAATTCTTGAGATTTACACAAGATAGGCAAGACTTGTAATTAGGTGAATTCCAGATAAGTTGAATCTCATTCTTCTGTAAAGACTATGGAGAGGTGATCATAAAAAAACATTATTTTTAAGTTATAAACTTTCTTCATTGGATTCTTTAATAAAAAAAATTACTGGACTTTTGAAAGGAATTCTCTGTATTGACTTTTAGTGTAGTTTGGTTCTGAGATATTCAGGGCATTCACTTACTATTAATATTCCAATACTGCAATTGGCAGCATTTTGATTCTGAGGAGGGTGTGTGAGTTCAAGGTCAGAAAGATTGACTTGTGCTGTTCATTATAACCAATTATTCTGTGACAAATGAGTTTGAGATCAGGCTGAAAATTCTGTACGAAAAATCAATAGTTCTAATCAGGGCCTTTCAGGTCATTTACACCCCACCTTTTGTTGGTTTGTCAGGGAAGAGCCAGATAAAACCCCTGTGACAGTGGGGACTCATGGCTATTGCCATTCCCATTTGAAATATATTTTGATATCTTAAATGAATACTTTAATTGGTTTCAAACTTGTAAATGAGTGGAAATTTACATTATTTCATTTTTAATATTCTGATAAGATCTTTCCAAATTAGGTTTAGCTGTATAATTTTTCCCTTCCCTAGAGGAGTTATATTTCTTGTTAAGCTGATTTTTGAATGTCTTCTTTCAAATACTGAATTGAAAGGTTTGGGGAAATTCATTTGTTTAAAATGGCCACCCTGCCCTATAAAACAATGTGAACCTTGTTTTCCACTTTAGTTTCCTGATGAAGATGAGGAGACAAGGCTATATCGTTTAAAGATAGAGGAGCAGAAACGCCTGAGAGAAGAAATCCTGAAACAGAAGGAGTTACGAAGGCAGCAGCAGGCTGGTGCCAGAAAGAAGGAGTTACTGGAAAGACTTGCACAGCAGCAGCAGCAGCAGCAGCAACAACAACAACAACAACAACAACAGATTTATGGTCCACAGAACCCTGCGGAGCAAGAGGAGCTGGCAGCTACACCATCACCCACAAATGGTAACCCACTGTTGCCTTTTCCAGGGACACAGTGCAGGCAGAATGTGAAAACCAGACTTCTTGTTAAAAACCAAGATGTTACCATTGCTAATGTTCAGCCCAAGGCAGTAAACTTTGTCCCGCCTGGTGCTAACATGCAGCATCAAGGACAGCATGTGAGGCCACTGAAACATCTTCGACAGCTGCCACACAAAGTCCTCCAAGTCAAGCCTATGGACATGGAGGAGGCCCCCCTCTCCCCACAGGCAGCCAGAGTGACGTCCCTCCAGGGCCGGCCTCAGGACACCAAGCCAGGGGTGAAGAGGACTGTCATGCACAGGGCCAACAGTGGAGGTGGTGGAGATGGGCCACATGTCAGCTCCAAGGTCAGGGTGATTAAGTTGTCTGGAGGGGTAAGTTGACAAATTTTATGAATTTCACTGTAAATTTGTTTGCCTTAGACAGTTTTAGTCTCTACAAAAGAATTGAACTTGGCCTCTGGTAGAGTCATGTAGATTAGCCAAACCTCAAGGTTGATATGAGGACTGTCATTCAAAATCTGCCTCTGTCTAGACCCGTATTGTCTCAGCTGTCTTGAGTATAGTGAACAACCATTGTGATATCCTGCAGCTACACCTTTCTAAGTTTTATCCAACAAACTTGAACTTCAAGTTTGTCGTAGAAGTAAAATTTCCTATACACATGATAGTTGTTTATAGCTATGGGGTCAGTGAGCATGTGTGGTCAGAGGGGAAGGGACCCACTTTCAAACCCTTTTCCCTGTTGTATTTTGAAGAGAAATTCTACTTTGTAAACGTGTCATCTTACCATGTCATTTCATTTCAGCACTCCGTTATGATGGTTTTCAATGAGACACTGGAAATGCAGTTTGCACTGTAGTCAGGACAGGTTCAGCACTCTAAATAGCAAGCTCCTGCACATAGTCTTCATGACGAGGGTACTGGATACTTGCCTTCTTCCAGTTGTAAGAGCTTTGTTGCAGTGCATAATCCATATCCGTTGCATTAATTACAGTGATTTCTAAAGCAAATGCCATTGTCCATGTTTGTTGTGCTCTGTGACAGTGATATTTATTATATACATTTTCCATTGTAAGTTGGGAAAACAGGGACCCAGTGAACATGAGGTTTTAGAATAAACCAACTGTAGCGATTGATTAAAGGCACAAAATTTGTACACAAGAAAGGGGAGGAACCCTGTAACTCCACCTATGGAGGAAAGCAGTGCCCCGAAGAATGTGAAGTACCATGTGGTTTGTTTGTCAGTTAGCTGAGTGCATGGAGACAGAAAACAGAATTCCCACATGGTATAAGGACACTTCTATAGAATAATACTGAGTAAAGTTATATATGTAGACTACGCAGTGTCAATAATTCTGTTTTATCTGAATGTTTTCCTCATGTTTTTGTGATTCAGATGCTGATCAGCAGATGAGCTGTCTCATTTAACGTATAAAGCTGCTGTGTTCATTGGCACAGTAAACGCTCACGTGTTTGTTCTTAGCTTTGGGCCTTATTTAATACTTGAGAAGTTAGTCTGTCTCATTTAGTTAAAAGCTCAAGAGACAATGGCCACTGATGGAAATAGAACTTTCTGCACTAGTAGAAAGAGCTGTGTAGTCCCTCTGCCCCCTTAAGGTTAGCAGTAGAGGTTAGGTATCTAATCATGTTGCCTAATTGAACAAATAGGAAAGACAGTCTTTGGACTTTTCCACTTACATAGCCACCAGTCAAGTGCTTTGGAAACGGTTCTAACCTGTCTTTCGCTCTGAAGTACTGACAAGCATTTCCAACAGTGTTGGTGGAGTTCTCCTGATCCCACTGCCAGTTCCCAAATAATCAACCCAGAGGCTGAATATGAATGTAAATGCTTGGCCAATAGCTCAGTCTTGTTACTAGCTAATTCTTACCTTAAATTAACCCATATTTCTTATCTATGCTTTGCCACATGGCTTGGTACCTTTTCTCATTATGGCATGCCCATCTTCTTTCTCTGCCTCTGCCAATGACTCCTCTGACTCCGCCCTTATGCATCCCAGCATCCTTAGTTTGGGTACCCTGCCTATACTTCCTTGCCTAGATATTTGCCAGTCAGCCTTTTATTAACCCAGTCGATTCACAGTGTACAGAAGAATTATTCCACAGCACAGCAGCTCTTCTAATTCTGTGTTGGCAACTTTGGCTAATGTGATGGGGTTCACTTTTCTCTTGGGTAAATTGTGTTTTCCTAATGCTATGCCATCCCTCCCCCAGTGGATAGAAACCATTTTTAAGAGAAATATAATTGTGGGTTAGTTGCAACATGTGCCTAATTAGGACAGTACAAAAAAGTAAGCAGTCGCATGTTCCAGCATTAAGTGCCACCACATTTATTTGACTTTTAATTTTATTATTGCCCTTAGCTGCTGCTAGGCATCAGTCACAGTTGTCTTCTTCTCTACACTGGAATCACCCTAGGGCTCAGTCCTGTGCTTATGCTCGGCCTCTAAGAATCTTGTTAGGAGTCCACACAGAGCCAGGTGTAATAGTTGGGCTACCTGGCAGTGTGGGGAGGACAAGCTTTTAACATGGCACCTGTCTTAGTTAAGGTTTCTATTGCTGTGAAGAGACACTTGTGACTACAGGAAAGCACTTAATTGTGGTGGCTCACTTACTATTCTGGTTTAGTCCATTTATCCTCATGGTGAGAAACAAGACAGCATTCAGGTTGACATAGTGCTAGAGAAGGGGCTGGGTTTTTTTTTTTTTTTTAATTATTATTATTCCCCTTTTGGGTTTTCGAGACAGGGTTTCTCTGCAGCTTTGGAGCCTGTCCTGGACCAGGCTGTCCTTGAACTCACAGAGGTCTGCCTGCCTCTGTCTCCCCAGTGCTGGGATTATTAAAGGCGTGCACCACCGCATATATGAGACCTTAGACCGTGCTCCCACAGTGACATGTTTCCTCTGACAAGGCCTTGCCTTCTCCATCAATGCCACACCTCCTAATAGCACCACTTCCTTTGGATGCCACAACATCTGTGTGGAATGTTAGCTGTATGTTTTAGTTTTTCAGTTCACTGTTTGAATTATGACATTTCATTTTTTGTTGAATTCTATTTTGCTAGGAGCTATTGAGCTCCAATAGGGTAAAAGTATAATATATAAACTTATAACCCTAGTACTGTGTTCCTTTTTGATTTATTTATTTATTTATTTTTTTGAGATAGTTTCTTACTGCTTCCCAGGGTGGCCTCAAGCTTGTTATTCTCTGCTTCCTCCATTCTTGGATTGCAGGCATGCACCACATATCCTGTTGGAAAGACATATCTATATGTATACATGTATAATATGTGTGTGAATATATGTACATACATATGTATATTCCAGTATATATATTTCATTGTTTAAGATTAACATAGTTATATCATTTCCCCATTCCCTTTGCTCCTTCCAAACCCTCCCTTGTAGTAAGTACCCCTAATTTGATTTCTTTCAAATTCATGGCCTCTTTTTCTTTAGTTCAGTGTTTCTCGACTGCGACCCTTTAGTACAGTTCCTCATGTTTTGATGACTCCCAACCATAAAATTGCTTTTGTTGCTTCTTCATAACTATAATTTTGCTACTGTTATGAATCGTAATGTATCTGTGTTTTCTTTTAGTCTTAGGCTACCACTATGAAAAGGTTGGGACCCACAGGTCGAGAACCACTGCTTTAGTTTTTGTGTGTTTTCCTAAGTAAATAACTGCAATTTGCTCATCCCGTATAATGTTACTTGTATTTTTTAGGGCTGGCCATTGGAGAACATTTTATTATATGGCGGAAATGAGCACAGGCTTCCTTAGAGCTACCTTTTTTACTGTTGTTTAACCTAGAATTTATGTAATTAAATCTAAAGTGTCGTAGTGTCTCCCTTCTGGTTGTCATTCTCTAGCCAGGATATGGGCTCCATGGTCAGTACTGCTCAAGAACTGTCTCTGCTTGGCTGTGGCCAGCTGTTCCTATACCTCATACCAGGTGGGAATGTCTCAACTTCTTTGGGCTTCTCTGAGTGACTTACAACCTGTGAGACTGCTGTGAATCACAGTGGATGTGTCTTCTCTTCCATGCTCATTTAAAAATCACATCATCCATCTTCACGTTTTGTTTAGTCTTTTGAGACAGTCTCATGTAGCCCTGAGCTTGCTATGTAGTTTGAATTCATGATGTTCTTGTCTGTGCCACCAGATGCTCAAATTAAAGCCACCATACTTTTCTTTCTTAGGATTTTTTTTTTAAAACTGGATTTTGTTAAGACCTGGGTTTAAGACAGTAAGTTTTAGGCTTGTCTTTTCTTTAATTATGTTACCTTTAAGACCTGTTTCCATTTGTCTTAAGGTAATTTCTAGTTGTTGTACATTATTGAAACTATTTGGGTCTTCTTTATTAAAAAGTATTGCATTGTGGTGGCAGGAAACATTCCTAAAGATTTTATAAGAATGATTTTTTTGATACTATTTCTTGTGTAGTTTTTGATGGCTGAAGGAAAGTGGTCCATTTTATACAGGGCTTGTTGTTGGCATTGTATCTGGCATTGGCTGCTTTGAAGCTTATCTCATGGCACAGAGCTTAAAGCTCTCCTTCTCTAGGGTCAAGCTAACTTTTTTGTGTGACCCTGTGACACATAGAAGTTTTCTAGCTTTGGGTGCAGAAAATCCATGTTTGGGTAGTTGCCTATCTTGAGTGCTTCTGCCACACAAAACGACCGCCCCCCCTTTCTGAATCTAATTTCCTACCTATGAATGGCCTTAATCTGGATGCTGGGAGGAGTTCTAAAAGAAAACTGCTGGCAGATAGAGATGGTTCATGAGGCCCTGAAGAGGACTGTGCTTTGTGCTGGCATTTGTAGTGGCTACTGTTTGTCCAGGGTTGAGCATGCCCACAGCCCATGAGGCAGGCAGAGTCGCATTCTCATTTCACAGGGAAGTAAACTGAGTCTCAGGGAGGTCATGTGACCAACCTGGTGCCACACAGCAAAGCAGTAGGTCCAGACATAAGCTGGATTTAATTCTGAATCTTGGCCTGTTTAATAATTAAAGCTAAGGTAGAAAATATAAAAAGTTTATATACTATGAACTGCTGGAGTCATCAATTGCTCTTTCTTATTAAGCACAGAAACAATTAAAACAAGTGTATGTCTGGGGGGGAAAGCCCCGCAGCCTCATCTGGCTCGTGGGAGATGGCATCCAGTTCACCTCTGAGTGACCTCAGTGACTTGGATTGATTGGTCTCCTTTGCCTATCATTAAATGAGAGGTTGGACAAGAATGAAGTGCATTTTTTAGGCTATCGTTATTGCTCAGTAAACATCACAACACCATCCTTTAGTTGAAGAAAGAAAGAACTGTTTTGTATCAGGAAAGCAGGCAGATTTTATCCTGACCCAGTTTATGAAAATTTTAGAAATTTGGCAGCAAATAAAGTAAACACTTGTTGGTTCTGTGGGCACACAGAGAAATGGGAGAAATGCAGGACCGCAGCAGGAGAGCCTGCTGTTTGGCTATGGCTCTTTTGTATTATGTTTAAAGGATGTCAGAATACTGCTTTTGAAAGGTCCCAGTTTTCCTGTGGGTGCTTGTGTTGGAAAATTGGGTGAATTTGTCCATCTCTTTCCCCATCCTTATTGTCATTACTAGGCTTCCTTTAGAGAGGTAGTGCATGGGTCCCACTCTTTGTGGGCCATGCGATAAACTGTTTTGTTACACCTTCAGTGAAAGAAGTTCTGAGGCTTTGCCCCTTTACCACATTCACCAAGTGCTTATATCTTACTACGTTTGCTACCCCATCCCACCCTGCCTCTTTGTCTTTTTTTTTTTTTTTTGATATTTATTGAGCTCTACATTTTTCTCTGCTCCCCTCCCTGCCTCTCCTCCCCTTCAGCCCTCTCCCAAGGTCCCCTTGCTCCCGGTTTACACAGGAGATCTTGTCTTTTTCTTCTTCCCATGTAGATTAGATCTGTTAAGTCTCTCTTAGTGTCCTTATTGTCTAGGTTCTCTGGGATTGTGATTTGTGGGCTGGTTTTTCTTTGCTTTATGTTTAAAAACCACCTATGAGTGAGTACATGTGATAATTGTCTTTCTGTATCTGGGTTACCTCACTCAAAATGATGTTTTCTAGCTCCATCCATTTGCCTGAAAAATTTAAGATGTCATTATTTTTTTTCTGCTGTGTAGTAAGTACTTCATTGTGTAAATATACCACATTTTCCTTATCCATTCTTCAGTCGAGGAACATTGAGATTGTTTCCAGGTTCTGTTAACAACGCTGTTAAGAACATAGTTGAGCACATGTCCTTGTGGTATGATTGAGCATCCTTTGGATATATACCCAAAAGTGGTATTATTGGGTCTTGAGAAAAGTTGTTTCCTAATTTTCTGTGAAATCACCACACTGACATCCAAAGAGGCTGTACCAGCTTGCACTCGCACCAGCAATGCAGGAGTGTTCCCTTTACCCGACAACCTCTCCAGCATAGGTTGTCTTTTTAATGTTCGTTCATCATTGATCACTTTGTCTTCCTCAGATGGTTTATGAGAAGGTTGGAGGCAGAGTGTGTTGACTTAGGCCAGAGACACTAGAGACTGCAGCTGCATACTATCGTACATCAGCCTCACCTGGGTTTTCACCCAGAAATCACATGTTTGGTTTCTGGTCTTCTTTTAATCTTAAGCAGTCCCTTGACCCTTGTGTTCCGTGCCCTTGGCATTGTAAAGGGCAAAGCCAGTGATTTTGTGGCTTATGCTGTAATTTGCATTTATCTTTTGCTTCCTCCTGATAAGTTTGAGGTTGTTTATGTTTGGCAGGCTGCCTACAGAAAGTAACCTGTCCTTGGTGTGACTGTGCAGACTTAGCCTGTATTGCTAAGCTTAGCTTTGATGACTTGGGCGAGCTAATGTTTACCAAGTCTTTCCTGTAGCTGGCCTCCCCCGTTATTTCTGTAAGTTGTAGTTGGGAAGGAGCTCCACTTCTCATACTTGCTTCTCCCCACCAGCCAGCAGTGCTGTGGCCGATTCCAGCATGCCTTGTGTATTTCTCAGGTGTCGTATTCTCAGTGATTGCCTCGTCTTCACCCTCATTTACTTGTGTGTGTGTGTGTTTTTTTTTTTTATCTAACATCAGATTAGGTGTGGGGTTTGATTTTTTTTCAATGAACTGTCACTGCTGTTATTTACTTTAATGCTAGATCCTTTCTGATTGGCCAGAGAGAGCCTATTCCTGCTGGCTTCTGTGTCCATTGAGAACTCTCCATTGTTCTTTAAACATGCTTACTTCCTGTACTCAAGCTTGTCTGATGTGTCTTGGCCTTTTCTGTGTGGCTCTGGGGTAGGTCCTATCCTTATAAGGCTTCAGTTCCTTGGAACACAACAGGTGCCAGGGGCTGCTGTGATTATCAGCTTCCCATTGCTGTGATAAGGTGAGGTTTGGAGGAAGATGTTTACCTTGTCTCACCAGGTCAGAGGTTTTGGTCCACAGTCTCTCTAAGCTTCACTTCTTCAAGGTTGTTTGACACATCATGGCAGAGAAGGCCTGGTTGTCTCCCAGCAGCTTGGCAGAGAGGCAGACAAAGTAAAGAGCAGAGGTCCCTAAAATCTCATGAACTGTTGCATTAATTTACTGGGGAGACATATTTTCCCATGGATCCCAATGGCAGACCAAAGTAGGTTTCCATCAAAGTTCAACTTGATGAACCAGTGAGTTTACAGAGAGAGCATAGGGGAAGGGAACTTACAATGATGTGAGTGACCCCTGAATAGTTGTATCACTACTAAGTCCCACTCTATCATAGACAATGACCTCATGGAAGATGCATCATGGGGTTCTACTTTCAGTGAACCTTCTATGTTTTGTATCTCTAGCATCTCCAAGATGACTTGCAGCTGTCAGAGAGCAGGAAGGAGCAGGACTGTCAGATAAGACTCTTATGACCCTCTCCTCCATTACCATCGTATTTACCTGGCTACCACTGTGTTGCTTTGCTTTTAGTGGCCCTTCCTACTAGCCACAGTAATCTCTACACCCAAGAGAGCCTCGTATTACGTTTGGAGAGAAAAGTACCATATAGCTAGGGCACTTTCCAATGACCTCTGTCACCTTACAGAAACACCACAGATTGGGAACAAAGCAGACCTTTAACCATGGCCTTTGGAGGTCATGTAAGACCATGACCTTCAATGGATAGTACATCATTGCCCTTGATGCATATCTGTGCCTTCCTCTGGGAGTTGCAAAGAGAACAGTCATCTAGGCACTGCTGCACCTGTTGGGTTTTTCTGAGGGTGCATATTTTTTGAAAGATTATTAGCAGGCAATGTATAGATATGTATTTTTTACTACATTTTATTATAGTTGTTTTGTATTCAAAAGAGAAATTGAATATATTTAAGGTTTGTTTGTTTTGGTTTTTCGAGTCAGGGTTTCTCTTATGTAGCCCTGGCTGTCCTGGAACTCACTTTGTAGACCAGGCTGCCCTCAATCTCAGATCCACCTGACTCTGCCTTCCAGGTGTTGGGATTAAAGGCCCACACCACTGTCACCTAGCATGTTTAAAGTTTTAAAGTGAGAGCCGGGTGGTGGTGGCACACGCCTTTAATCCCAGCACTCGGGAAGCAGAGGCAGGCGGATCTTTGTGAGTTCAAGACCAGCCTGGTCTACAAGAGCTAGTTCCAGGACAGGCTCCAAAGCTATAGAGAAACCCTGTCTCAAAAAACCAAAAAATAAAAATAAATAAATAAATAAATAAAGTGAGTCTCTTCAATACCTCGAGGGACTGGCCAAGGCATGCTCCTGTGGTACTAGCCAGGAAACAGGACACCTGATGGGAGGATAGCCTGTTTGGTACTTACCTTTTGTGAAAAGGTTTCTGGATTCTGGTGTTCGTGTGTATTGGTAAGGCCTTTTGTCTTCCCCAGTTACTCAGGGAGGAAGTATGTGGTAATGGTGTCAGCAGTGAGGTTTGGTCAGAGTCTGTAGAGCAGCTGTAGTCTCAGTTGTCACAGCAGATGTGACGTGAACTGAGGCACTAGGCCTTAGTGGTGTTTGAGCTGCATACAGAAGCAGGCCTGCCTTTGTGGAGCTTTACAGTGAACTGAGCACTCTGTAGACTCTGTGTGTAATAATAGGTACAAGCATGTTGTCAGAGGCTGCTTGTTCGTTTCCTGGCCACCCAGACTCAAAATAATCACACTGAAAATTGTATTAATTGTAATACTGTTTGGCCTATTAGCTTATGCATATTTCTGGCTAGCTCTTATGTCTTATATTAACCCTTTTCTATTAATCTGTGTATTATCACATAGTTGTGGCCTACCGGTAAGGTTCTGTTTGGTGTCTGTCTGACTCTACCCACTCTCTCGTTATATCTCTTCCGGCCTGACTATATTCTGCCCTGCTATAGGACAAAGCAGATTCTTATTTTAACCAGTGGTTGTAAAACATATTAACAGCATACAGAGGGGAATCCCACATCACAAGCAGAAGTGAAGTGGGATGAGTAACATAACAGGGAGACCTGAAGAATTGGTTTCTGAGTGGAGAAGAAAGCAGGGTAAAGGAGTGAGTCTTTAGGTGTGTGTGGGGGGAGGGTGGGGCATGTGTAACTGTGGCAGTTTCTAGCTGAAGGAAGGGCACTGGCTTGAGTACAGAGAGTAGGTGAGTTTGGAGATGGGCCCTGCGTAGGCTGTTTGGGTCTTAATTCACAGGGCAGTGAGAGCCACTTGAAAGTTCTGGTGAGCTGATATTCTCACTCTGTTTTGCTAGCTTAAGGAAAAAAAAATGAGAAAAAAATAAAACTGGCAGTTGTTTGTTTTTACAGATTTGGGGTTGAGTTCTATATTAAACATTATAAACAAGAGGGTATAAGACATAACTAATCACCTGAGTATTAGGGTTGAGATGAACAGAAACGTTCATTTTATCCCTCAAATCTTCGTCACTTTGAGAAGTACCAGTCTGACAGAGAGTTAAACACCTCTCCATGGTCACAGGCTGATGTAGAATTTGCCACATCCTTTCTTGTCGTCTGGAGACGCCATGTCTCAAGCCTCTATATTGCTCAGGACTTCTGCTGTTGTGGGTTCTGCCGATGCTGCTGCATGTGCTCTGCCCACCTGCTCCCCAGAGCTTCCCATCCTTTAGAGCTCTAGCTCCAGCTCCTGGCCCCTGCTCCTTCTTGAAGGGCTGTCTGCCTTCTGTTCCCTATTTGTCACTAGAACCTAGTACAGTTTCAAGGGTATCTTAGGTAAGGTTTCCATTGCTACAACGAAACACCACGACCAAAAGTCAAGTTAGAGAGGAAAGGGTTTATTTGGCTTGCACTTCAGCATTGCTGTTTATCACTGGAGAAAGGCAGGACAGGAACTCAAATAGGGCAGGACCCCGGAAGCCGGAGCTGATGCAGATGCCGTGGAGGGGTTCTGCTTACTGGCTTGCCTCCCATGGCTTGTTTAGTCTACCTTCTTATAGAATCCAGGACCATCATCCCAGGATGGTACCACATACAATGGACTGGGCCCTCCCCCACATTGATCACTAAATGAGAAAATGCTTTACTGCTGGATCTCAAGGAGAGCCTCATTTCCTCAGCTGAGGCTCTAACTTGTGTCAGGTTGACACATAAAACCAGCCAGTATAAAGGGTATTAAAAATACTTAAGAAACTTAAATATGACGCTAAAAATTTCTGCATAGTTGGGTTTCTTGTTTCAGAGCAGAAGTGAAGTGGACACAGTACCTCTCCGGGTGTCTGAGAATGAGCAGGGCAGTTGTTCCCTAGCCTTGTCGGTAATACCAGGAAATGAGCAAAACAGGAGCAGGGTCCGGGATAACATTGATCTTACCGTTAATCCTTTCAGCCACCTTCTGCTTTTCCCCCAAATCCCTTTTTCATTTGGTTTGCAGAATAGGATTGTGTTGTAAGGTCTGTTTGCTGCTTTTGAGCTTTTAAAAATGCTCATAATTATTTAATCTGGTGATAGGGTGCGCCATGGTTTACGTATGAAGGTCAGAAGACTTGTGGGAGTTGGCTCTTTCCATCATGTGGTTCCTAGGCATAGAATTTAGGTCATCAGGCTTGGCATCATACACCCCTACCCACAGAACCATCTTGTCAACCTTCTGTTTTGAACTTTGAAATAGTAGATCTGTCACATTTGCTATTTTGAAATTGTTATTTAGGGGACACAGCTCTGCCCTGCCTGGTTCTGGAGAAGCTAGCTTTGTAGGCAGTATGGCAATATAGGTGGCTAAGGTGGAGGGAGGTAAAAGCCGAGGTAGAATTGACTGGGACTGTAGTCTTCGCAGGTATAAAAAACAGGACCATGGATAGAGTTCTGGGGAGATGGTTGTTGACATGGGTGGGCAGCAGGTAACAGGGTTGTACTGGGAAGGCACCATCAGGGGCAGAACTGCCTGTGGGAGGCCCCTGCAGCCTCACCTCTGAGCTGAAAAATACCAGCTCACAGGCCCACTGCCTTAGCAGCCTCGGTATTATTGAAAAGAGCCAGAGCCTTACTTCTGGTACATTTCCATTTTCACCTGCTTAGTTTGTGCCAGCTGCCCCTGGACCTTCTTTCTCCTCAGAAGTTCAAGACTTTGGTGGTGTTTTTGGTGTTTTTTCATTTTGATTTCCTTTAAAGACAAACTAATTCTTCTCTCTAAAGCTTTCTTCATGCATAACTAGTCTCAGAATGGAAGATTATTACATGGGTAAGCACTTACAAGTAACTGCCAGGTTCTCATATGGTAAAGTGGGACACATTCACGCCCCTCATGAAGTGAAGTTCAGTAAGGTCTGGCTAGTCCAGTGGCTTTGCCCTTTCAGATTTGGTTTGTAGTTGCCCTCTGGACTCATTACCTGAAGCAGTGTTCTAGATTTCAGTCCCCAGTGTGCTTGAGCATGCCTGATGACGGTGTGTGTGTGTGTGTGTGCGTGTGCGTGTGCGTGTACTGCAAATGTGTGTTCTAAAACCCCACACAGCACCTGGGGCAAGGAGGCTTGTTCCTGCTCTGTCTCTCCTGTAGTCCAGCAGTGTACAGAGAGAAAATAGAGTTCTACACATATTTGTGCTTGGAAACTTCACATGGCTTGCATATCATTTATTGTGCTGTTCTCAACAAGCCTCCCAGAGATTGCTGGGATAGGCTTGTATTGTTGTCCTTAATAGAAACCTGTGTGACAAGGGCTGTGGCTGCATCATCATCTACATTGCTGGTGACAGTGAAGTGTGGCCTTATCAGAAGGAGAATTCATAAGAGGCTGCCCTGGGACACCACGCCACTGTCCTTCTGTGTGTCCTGACAATGTTATCTGTCCTTTCAGTGCTGAGTATCAAATGTCTGTCATGAGTACAGAAATTAATTTAATGTCACCTGAAGACACGCAATTAATCTTTTAGAGGTTTTTTATAATACCTTTACAGAAAGAGTTGCCAGTTTGGCGGATTTGGATTTTGGGGTTTAGAAGAAGATAAGGAAAATTAATTTTTCATCAGGGTTAATACAAGCTAGCAGGGCCACAAAGGCTGAGGAAAATGATTGGGGAATTTGTCAAGTGTTGTCACTCCAGAATAATGCTGCTTAACGCCTGATAGGTATAATCAAGGGCTGAGGTTCTATGGAGAGGGATTAATCAATTTGCCTGCTAGTGAATGCAACTCAGCGATACCGCCTCTTCATGGGCTTTGAAGAATGAAAATAAGATTTGATCTGTCAAATTGCAAGAAGCTCTGACAGTATCAGTGAGCATTTTTATCTGTACATTTAAACCATTTGTTATAAATAAATTTGTCCTGCTAATATTGATGGCCACAAACCTCATTTTTTTGTACGATTAAGCCGATAAAATGTATTCCCTGGACTTACTTAATTCAGATAAGTATTTTACAAACAAAATACTAGTCTAAAGAGACATTTTTATGTACATTTTATTGTATTCATTAAAATCATTTAGAGCAATTCAGCAGTATGTTTCGACATGGGCACATCCCATGATGCCTAGGAGACTGCTTGTCCTGAAGACTTGCTTCTGCATGGGAATGTAATCTGCCATCACTCGAGGACACTGGCTTGCTTACATCTCAGCGGCAGATTTCTAAGATGGCTATTTGAAGCAGTACCTTCAAAATATTTGAAGTATTTTAAACCTTGTTTAACTTCAGACTAATAATTACAGTTCTGTTTTCAGTGCTAGAACTGGTTGTACAGGCCACAGCAAGCTTACCAATGTAGGATTGATTTAGTTTGATTTGTCTCTCATTTGGGTTTGTTTATGTGCATTACTATGGATATAAAAATGTTTTCCCGAAGATGGTCTGTTAGCATACCCAGTGATCATTTTCTAGTGTTAATTCAGAGTAAAAAAAAAATAGCTTTTCATTGGACAAATATAGTATTTGTTCTCTCAATTGGGAAAAAAATGATTCTTTTTTTTTCCCAAAAGGAAATAGATTGTTTCTATTTAAGCCTTGAGTGCTTAGAATGAGTTTCATAAAAAGTTAAAGCACAGCATTATAATAACTTAATTAAAGCAATCTTGTTGAGAGCTGTTGTAAATGGGTGGAGAGGGGTGCGTGTTGTGTTCCCCAGCCGCCAGCCGCTGGTTGCTTGCTTATGCCCGAAATAACCACATGAGACCTGTATTAATTTAAATACTGCCCTGCCCATTATCTCTAGCCTCTTCCCGGCTAGCCCTCACCTCATAAACTAACCCATTATAAAAGTCTGTATGTCACCACGAGGTGGGTGACTTACCGGACAGATCTACGGTACTTCCATCTGCGGCGGGAGCTTCATGGTGACTGGGTCTGACCCAGTCTTCTTCCCAGCGTCCTCTTTTCTTTTCTCCGCCTATCTAAGTCCTGCCCTATCAAATGGCCCAGGCAGCTTTTTTATTTAACCAATCAAAGCACAGAAATACAGATGAACCCTCCTTCAGAGAGCAAGTTATATAAGCTTAGCAGTGGGAAGACTGACAGGGGAGGATCACCACAAGGTTTCAGGCCAGCCTGAGCCAGAGAAGGAGATGCTTACATTTTATAATTGGGCTATCTCTTTTTGTACATACTGAAGAATTTCCATGGTAAAATGTTTTAAATGACCTGCCTGCCCTCAGTGGGGGGTGGGGGAGTAAGGAGTAGACTGTTGTGACCCTCAGGCTGGGGCTTAGCTGTCCTCAGCTAGATCATGTTATGGTTCACTGGTTGTTAAAGAGTTGAATTATACTCAGCCATAGTATGAGATGCTTTTTTTTGTCAGCTAACATCTTGAAGGCGTTTTGTTTGTTCATGTGTATGTTACTGAGGGATGTTCTTTAGTAGGTGTCTTGGTATCTTTTCTTTGTGATATTGGTGCCTTTGTGTTCAGTATGTTAACTGACTTGAAGAATGAACCAGAACATAGACCTCCCATCCCCCTTTTTTACCTGAAGGAGACTGAAGTAGCTCTGTGGTAAAATTCCCTGGGAGGAGGGGAGTCTTTCTTTGTAAGAAGTGTCGTCTTCTTACATCCTTGCTCCTTAAGAGCTCTAGTCATCACTGTTTGCTGACTCAGTTTGGGGTCTGTATGTGTTTTGTACTATTGGTGCATTTCATGTAAGTTGATTGATACGATGGCATCATGTTCATATATTCCTTTCACTACTTGGGGACATCGTTATGGTCCCTCTGTTTTCCAGTTTGGAACACTTGTCTTTTGCCCATTTTTCTTGTTCAGGATAATCAAAGGAGTGTGGAGTTTGTTCTCAGAGCAGCCTTTGGTACTGATGGAGAAGAGGCTTCTCTGTTCCTACTCCTGAGTATGAGCTTCATTGTCTCTTCCTGCTTTCTTTGGAAGTGGGAATGGTTTCTCTTAAAGTTTCAACTTGATCTTAGGTCTTTTTCCCTTCTTTTTGTTATAACTGTAGTATTTGAATCCCTAAATTTTGATGTATTATGTATCTGCTTTACATGTTTTCTCTTTTTAATTATTAGTTCTTAGCATGACTTCCTTAGTGCTAGATGGGTACTGCTTAGCTTAGCACAGCCCTTCAGGTCAACTTTCTCCCCCAGCTTACAGGCATGCTGAGGAAAGTGTCTGGACTCTGTAACTCTTTCAGCCTTCAAACAGGACCACAGCCCTAGACGCTTGTGGGCCCATGGGTCAAGGAAAGAAAGGCAGCAGTGCACACACATGCAGTCCTGGCAAGCAGTACTCTGTCACCTGTTTCAGTGTTGATTCCATTGCCCCCAAATCGTTGTTTAGCAAGTCTGTGAAGCTTTGGAGAGACCAGACTTGGCAGTTTCTGCATGCTGCAGTGAGCCAAAGCTCTGTCTCCTTGTAACAGTTTTAAGCTTATTTTTTCTTGGGCCATAATTACATAGGTGTAGTAGGAGGCCACTTGTTTGCTTCCTGGCCGCCCAGACTCCTGAAATAATCACACAGAAACTATATTATTTAAATCATTGCTTGGCCAATTGCTTAAGTGTATTGCTAGCTAGCTCTTACATCTAGAATTAACCCATTTCCATTATTTATACTTTGCCATGAGGTTTGTGGCCTACTGGCAAGGTTCCAGCTGACAGCTAGTATCTTTCCCTTCTGGTGGCTACATAGTGTCTCACTTGACTCTGCCTTGTTTCTTCCAGCATTCAGTTTAGTTTTCTCCAATTAGCTGTATTCTGCCCTATCACAGGCCAAAGCAGCTTTTCTTTATTCATTAACCAATAAATGCAACACATATGCAGAAGAACTTCTCACACCACATTAGTTGCTTTTCCTTGAAAGCCTGTTTGTCCATTAGGTGGTTTCTAAAAGATAACTTTGGAGGTTTTCTAAGTCTTGGTTATAACAAAATACCAGATGCTGGATGTAGAAAATTCTCCAGGCTGAAATTTCAGAGCATGGTACAAGGATCCAAATTCTGATGAGGGCCTCATGGAGGAAAGTCAGACAGGTGCTTGCAGAAGATAGGAGGATATAAGAAGCCAGGTGCTTTTTGATAGCTAGTGGCATGTCTAATCCATTCTCACAGAATCACATTAATCAGTTCATAAGGGTGCAGCCCCTTTGACCAAAACACCTCTGAGTGAGGGCTTCATGGCCTTTTTTTTTGGTTTTTCGAGACAGGGTTTCTCTGCGGCTTTGGAGCCTGCGCTGGAACTAGCTCTTGTAGACCAGGCTGGTCTCGAACTCACAGAGATCCTCCTGCCTCTGCCTCCCAAGTGCTGGGATTAAAGGCGTGCGCCACCACCGCCCAGCCTTCATGGCCTTTCTTACAACCGCACTCACAGTTAAACTTTAGCATGGCTTTGGTGGTGATAAACTACAATCCACCTACAGCAGAGTGGGAATTGGAGATGGATATAGACATGTATGTCTTTTGTGAAATCGTTTGCTAAGTCACCACCCATTACTTTCATGACTGTGCAGCTTGTGTGGGAAGGTTATCAACACCTGATATATGCCTCTTCAGGTCAGGAGGAGTACAAGTTTAGTGCCGCTTCTCAAGGCCCAGCATTCATTTCTACTAAGATTGCATAATGTAACAGGGCTGAATTCTTTTCATCTGTTCTTTCTGTCCCGCCCACCAATCATTCTTTGAAACGTGCTGAAAACTGCAGATTGCCCATAGGTCTCACCCACAGGCTGTCTTTATGTTGCTGCTTGGTAGTATAGTAGGCTCAGATGCCAGCTTGATGTGGGCATGCCTCATGGGCATTCCTCATGGTCCTTATAGTCAGGAGCAATTGAGATTGGGAGCAGGAGGAACAGAAAACAGGTTGTGAATGTTTCCAAAGCTTTTAGCCCAACACATATGCTATTTCTCTGGCATTCATTCACTATGAAACCTGCTGGTGGTATATATATATATCCTCAGATGGGAGTCTTCTGCAACAGACATAGGAGCCAGGCAACTCCCCCATTGTGGTGGGTTTGAGCAGCATCTACAAAGTTAAGACCACTGCCTGTACACACTATCAGTTTTCAACAAAAGTGTTCTTGGCAATAAAAAATGAAGTAGTTTTACAATTTAACCAGTACAAATTAAGCAGTACCCGTGTTCATTGCAGCTCATTTAAATAGATATATTCATTAATAGAAAACTTAATGTTTTAAATTTCAAAATTACTGTATTTAAAGCCTTAACCACTGCCCAATGAGAAGTTTCCCTACTGGCTTTCCTACAGGGAAAAGGCAGATTTGGTATTATTTATATCTGAAAAGTTCTGCCTTGGTCAGCAATCGCAGTGGGTGCCAGTGCATGGCCAGAATGGTGAGCAGACACTGATCCTCCTGCTGCCTTGTTGATTTCAGCAGGGAGGAGAGAGCGATGGCTTTTCTCACACAGAGAGCCAGCCCCAGCGGCTTCCCCAGCCTCCGGACATGAGACAGCAGCCTACTCGCAAGGTGACGCTGACCAAGGGGGGTCCTCAGCAGCCCCAGCACCTGCCTGTGGGGCCCCACATGTACCCGGCTATTTCTCCAGGGATCAAAAGCATCCAAGGGATTCACCCAGCCAAGAAGGTACTGAAGTGGAAGGGCCCTGCCTCCTATAGGTTTCCTGCTCACTGGCTGAAAGAAATTGGCATTAGGTGGTTTTTCTGGCGTTTGCTAATATTCACATTGGTAAATGAGCCATTGTTTTCTTAGTCCTGGTTTAGAAAGCCTTCCCTCCAGTCATTTACTCAGTGGTACAACTAGAGAGTATGGTACATCTGAATACCACTGTACTGTAGAGATAGTACTGGGCTCCTGTGTTCCTTCCACCCACTTGACCCCAGAGATGTCCCTAATGGAGAACCTGTCTGTGGAGGTGTGAAAGTGAATGAATGTCATTTCCTCTGGGCCCAGCCTACCAAGTAGAGCCCACAGGCTCCTTACCCTTCTTGAGGAGGCCAGTCTACTCATGTTGCAGGCAGAGAGGTGACAGAGTACTATTCTTCAGCTTCTGGGGGAAAGGCAGCCTTCTAATTTTCCAAAGCAGGTGGATACAAAGTCCTTCCTACAATAGTAGCACATATCTAAGGAACAGGTGAGGCCGGGCAGAGGGAGCCTGGTGCCGGCACTGCCTCTCTTTAGATGTGAGGTCTGCTCACGCAGTGTTCCATTTCACCTTGTGTGTCCTGTCAGTAGATGACTCTGCTGCTGCAGCAGGCCAGATGTGCATGTATTTGTGATAAATCCAGCAATAAAACGGTTGATCTCACAGCCTGTTCCGGGCTGCATTTCCTTTCAGACCTAACCCCTGGCTGTATTAAGAACATAACTTTAGAAAATTACATGCGGGTTTGCTAGAGATGCTTCACCCACCCCCAGCCCTCTTAGCTCTCCTTTAAGAGGCCCGTGGTGTTTCTCACTTGTTAGAGCTATTGTGAAGCTTTTATAAGATAATTATGGCAAAACCTAGTATCTGGCTGAAATTTGTACCAGAGTGTTTATATTGTGACTTCCTGTAATGAAAGCAGAAGGCTGGTTAATTCACTTTTGAGTTGTCTCCTGTGTGAATCCTGGGACAGTCCCTTCACTTCTCCACAGCTTGTCTCACAGCAGTAGTGGCCTTCTGTAGATGAACCTCTAGTTGTAGTCCTTCAGATTTCCGTACTTGTGGGAGCATTGCATATCCTAGGCATCCACTATGGCTTTCTACCTTTTCTTATGAGGTGGCAGCATTTGATAGATTGCTCCTTTTAACCAAACACTGGTACAGAATTAGGGTAGAACATGGGTGAGGTCCAGTGTACTTCAGTTTCACTGTCTTTGCATTCCTAGTTAGATAACTGCAGAATTGGGTTGTCTCTTTTTTAATTGTCGTACTAGTTGAAAATACTGGAAATGCCAGATACCTTTTTTAAAGGCTCTTTCTTCATTGTAGTTTCGACCCTTGGGTAGCTTTGAAAAATGGTGCTTTTGGGGTTCTTTTACCCCTTTTTGGTGTATGATTATGTAAGAGCTCTGGAGGTGATTGTCACAGATGATCAGGTGAAGTCCTGTTTCAAAGGGTGAATATAACTTGTCCATTTGAGTTGGATCCCAGAGCTGTGTTTGACATGTGTCCATTGGCCTTTGCCATGGTGGGAAAAGTTGTATGTTTGGGGCAGTTAGGATGGGTTCTGACCTCTCCGTGTGCTTATTGCAGCCAGTGTATGTATCCTTACAGTGTTTGTATCATGAATGAAAGTAACACCAAAATCCTTCCCAGTTATAGCTTCAGAACTCTGGGCTTCCATCTTAGCCTCATTGCACTTGCTGGTGTTGCTCCATTAGCTATTAGGCTACCGTCTAATGGTAGATTAGCACACAGAAGATTCTATGACTCACAGCATGTCCTCATGGACCCTGGGCACATGCTTGCTTTGTACTTTATTAGCTACTACAGGAAGAATCCACTCAGATATCAGAATATATCTTCTTTGTCATTGCCAGGCCATCATGCATGGACGAGGCCGAGGAGTAGCAGGTCCCATGGGCCGAGGGCGCCTAATGCCAAATAAGCAAAACCTTCGAGTGGTGGAATGCAAACCACAGCCCTGTGTGGTGTCCGTGGAAGGACTTTCCTCATCCACCACTGATGCCCAGCTGAAGAGCCTGCTGATGTCTGTGGGGCCAATCCAGGTGGGTTGCCTGCAGATGGTGATGATGCCAGTGAGTCATCTCTCCAGATAAAACTACTGTGTCATACGTTGAGAACAGTGGACCCTTATGGGTTACATTGTATTAAGATGGTACTGGAGAAGAAAGGTGCCTCATACTGAGTTCAGATTCTTATTTTCAAAGTTTAAGACGTAAGTACTCTAGTAGAACATATTATCTTTTGAAATATGTTTCTGAAGTTCACATGTGTACACATATCTATCCTTTTTTATCAAATCACATTTTACTTGTGATAATTTCTCAGAATTTCAAATAATTAGCTACCTTGTCTTATTTTTCTGAAGCTCTCTCACATATGCACAATTCTGGTGCTCATTTTAGCATCTGCAGGACAGATGTAGCAGTAACTTGCACTTTGTTGTCATGTCCTTTCAAATGACAGAGTCTGATGCTTCAGGTCTGAGCTTGTTACCAGTGATGTGAAGGATAGAGACAGACACTACCCCATATCTGCTATGGGCAAGTTTACCCTGCGCTCTCTTCTGCACGTGGTCTTCAGAGTCATGCCTGGCCAGTGAAAAATGCAGGTTACCCAGAGAATGTTACATTTCTGAGCAGAATAAAGGGCCTGCTTCTACTTTAGTTCTTGACTAAGGTGTTTCAGACCTCCGTTTACATATAGGTGTAGTGGCTCAGGCCTTTAATCCCAGCATTTGGGAGGCAGAGGCAGGATCTCTGTGAGTTCGAGCCCAGCCTAGTCTACATAGCAAGTTCTGGGCCAACTAGGATTATAGAGCAAGAAAGATCCTGTCTCAAACAGATATGTTTCCTATTTACTATTAAGAGGTCTTAAAGTAAATAGAAGAGAAAGCCTTCTAAAACTGAACCTAGTGTTTAGGTATTTGATTTTAATGATAGCCACCTTCATTATGGGATTTTTGAGGCTGTTAGATTTAATTTAGTATTTATTATTGAAAAGTTAAACTCCAGACTTTGGCTCCCACTTGTACCAGCTGTTGGTAATGCTTGTCTTTAAGGATAGATGGTTTTAGCCACTATGATGGTGCACACCTGTAATCTCAGCACTGAGAAACTCACACAGAAGAAGCATGAGTTTGAGGCCATCTGGGGGTACATATTGAGACTTTCTTAAAGGGGATAGATGCTTTCTGAGTAGTTGATTGTAGAAACAGAATTAATAATAGAGGATTGTAGATGTATTAACATGTGAGACAAAATAACTAATAATTGAAAATTCTGGTTCACATGATAGCCCAGATAGCCCAGATTCCAACACCAGAGCCTGGACCACTGTTACACACCATGGCCTCAGATGCTTGCTAAATGAAGGCTCGTGTTTATAATTGGGTCTTGTGGGTATTCTCACTTTCCAGAATTTATGCCTTAAGTGTGAGGGCAGCTGTAGCACTGTTGCCATGTGCCCTGGCTTCAGCATAAGCAATCCTGACTATTCTCTTTACTCTGGTGATCCCCAGCAGATAGGTCGAGTGGGACTCACAGGCTGCTTGGAGATAATTAGTTGAAACAATGTGACCTCTGTCTTACTTGTCTCATACACTAAATTTTGTACTTTGATTTTGTACTCTTAAGTGGCTTTCCCCTCCTTTTATTTGCCACTTTGTGTGTGTGTTCTGAAAACAATCAGAATAATTGTGTTTTAAATAAAGTTTATTGTGACCATCTACAATCCCAAGCAGAAGAGATGCTGCTGTTGATAAATGGCATGTGTTAGAGAGGAAGTCCTGAGAGCCAATGGGGAGTTTCCTAGGTTACACCAGTGACATGCCTACCCTTTAGATGAGTTAGAAGTTTCAGTGCTGTGTGGCACCCTGGGAGTCCCTGAGGAACTTATGGGCCAAGGCCTGTTCACCCTGGAAGCAGAGCAGTTTGATTCCTACTGGTCTTAGGTCAGTGGGATGATTTTGAGTAGGATTGTGTGGATTTTCTCAGCACAATCTGTGAAAATTGCTTCATTTCTTTTCTTCTTCTTTCTTATTTTTCTGTATTTGGCTTTTCAGGACAGGATTTCTCTGTGTAGCCTTGGTTGTCCTGGAACTCACTGTATACGCCAGTCTTGTCTTGAGCTCAGAGATCCAACTGCCTCTGCCTCCCAAGTTCTGGATTAAAGGCGTGTAGCAACCAAACAAAACAAGGTCTGGTAGTATTTAATGGGTAAAGAAGTGACTGAGGGTTAGTACAATGGCTCAGCAGTTAAGAGTATGTATTACTCTTCAAGAGGACTAGAATTCAATTCCCACCACCCACATAAGGTGACTCACAGCTGCCTGTAAACATTTAATACATCTGACCTTCTTGGGCATATATACACACTCAATTTTTAATAATTTTTTTAAGTGATAGAAATGTGATTTCAAGAGTCCTTGATTACATTGACTGGTTTAAATACAGATATCAAAGACATGGTGTTAAGTGGTAGAACTAGATCTCCAGCACTATTGTCCTGCTTTGAGAAGAAGCAATGTGTGGTTTTTTTTGTTTGTTTGTTTGTTTTTTTTCCTTCCTCTTTGGGGAATTATACCTTGTTGTTTCTAAATGAAATGTAGGGTCAGTGTGCTTTGGGTATGGCACCACCTAGTGCTCACTTGCTTACTACCAGTGTTGGCCAAGAGGATACCTGTTCTTTCAAGCCTTTTACTTGAGAGAGTGATGGCAAACCGTACTTGAGTACCTGTCAGAACTGAGAATTGTGTTTGGTCAGGCAGTGATCCCGTAGAAACTACTGATCTCCATTAGCATGCTCTTCTAGACCAAAGGAGACTGGTGAAAGGTAGAGCAAGAGATAGATGAGGTGTAAGTTCCTGGTGTTTAAGTTTCAGATGGAGAGGGTGCAGCTAGTTGAGACCTGTGAGTCAGAAAAAGTCACTCTGTTCTGAGAGCAGAGAAAGGCTAAAGCTTAGAGCCAAGGAAGTGAGTTCATTGTAACTTCATGGCCCCTCTGCTTTGAAGATCTGTTTGATAGGGTTTGCCTGAAATTGTTTTAAGAAGAAAATTAAGTTTTTAACCCCATGAACCTCAGGTATCTGAAAACAAAGTCACTCCTCCCCATGTGGCTCAGTGACAATGACTTCAAGGCAAGTACTGGGTTTGAGCCATAATGTAGTGATAACTGGCATCTGATTCCTGCCTCTGCCAGATTTTCATTCTCCGTGTTAGCATGTTTGTTTGTTCTAGTATTTCTATGGACTAGATTGAAATGCCCAGCTTTGTGAGTTTGTTTCTCACTGCCGCATTGACTCTTGGAAAGGTAGTGAGATAACAGGCTCTGAGGCCTGCATTGACTTAAGATTCCCGTTTTGCCATTTCTCAGTGTGCAGGTTTTGTCAGCGTTCTCACTTGCAAGCCAGGTTTGCTACATCTGTAGAAATGTAGAGCTGAGAAAAATCCAAAGCTCTGGGGGCACAGTGTGCCATCCATGCATCGGGCCCCTCACCCAGAGTGGACACTTGGTGAATATGTTGTGTGTTCAGTGCCATGTGGTCATAACCCATTAACCCTGTGATAAACCAGGGATAAGAGTCATTCTTTGGACAGATGAGGACACCTTCAAAAGGCATAGGGAAAGAGTTTTTACCTGTGGGTACCTGTGTTAGTCTCAGAGTGAGAGGCTGGTGTGTCTGGGTAGAGGTAGATCTGAATATCATACTAGAGGGTAGACATGCTACTCCCCAGCTAATCAGAGCATTGCCTTGCACAGGTGTCCAGGGAGGCAAAGAAGGACAGGTAGCTTGTTTTCATGTTCCAGGTGGCAACCTTGCCTGCTGCTTTGTATAGAAACTTATAGTAATTGCTCATATTCTATGTCACAATTGGCATTAATTGTCTTTGTTTTTTTCCCATAGAGTTTACAGATGCTTCCTCAGCAGCGGAAAGCCATAGCAAAGTTCAAGGAGCCAGCCCACGCACTAGCATTTCAGCAGAAATTCCACAGGTAGCCTCTGTGTTCTGTAGTTGGTAACTGCGGGGGGAGGGAGGGGGAACGATGGGACAAGGGGAGTGCTGTGCCATACTGTATAGAGGTGCAGAACAGAGCTGCACATCTTTTCTGTAATCTGCTTTTGTTGCTGGAGAAGATCCCTTCTGCTTTCATATACCTTGGGGTTTTTCTCATTAGATTCTACTTCACTTCTGTGCACGTTGGTGAATTGCTGTCATCAAGAGTTTATGTTAACTGTCTGTTCAAATTTCCACAGGCACATGATTGATCTGTCCCACATAAATGTGGCCCTGATAGTAGAGTGATCTTGAATGGGAAAACCTGACCTCATGCTGCACACACTGTGGAATTTCTTCAAGGAAGCTATAGGTTGGCACAGGATCTCCAGAAGTGTAGGTCTCTTCGGTCTGCGGTTTGCCATCTTGTCTGCACGCCAGCCAACCAGCCACAGGGTGATTCCAGAAGCGAGTTAAACTGGTGGACATGGGATTGGAGTCTGGTATTAGATCGCTTTGAATTCTGTTGTCCACAGAACTCTGTCCTCGTGTTCTTTTGTTTCCAAGTGCTTACAATGCATGTAGACCTTGTTCTTCATGATCCTACTATGTGATTGGTCACAGTCTTAGATTCAGGAAAGAATGTTACCAGCTCAAATTCCAAGGATTTTTCCACAGTAAAGAATATTTGATAATGGTTGCACTTATCTTCAATACAGGCTAGAAAAGAGTTCTCAACCAGGCTTAACTGGAATGATCTCAGAAAGCCCTCACAGGCTCTGGTAAAACATAGGTAAAAATTCGGGTGATTATGATTGACACTCACCTGCCCTGGAAAGCCAGGGTGTGAGATGGGTGGCTGGGAATGGTGCCATGGAAGTGGCAATTCTGCTTCTTGTAAATACCTCCAAAGTGCTGCCTGTTTTAGCAGAAACTCTCAGGTGGGCACAATGCTAGCTAAGCAAGCGCAGGGAGTTCCAGGTCCAGTGGCTCTGTCACCCTTACTGGCAGCCCTCTTGGCCTAGTTTCTTGGCACAGGTTGAGGCACAGCTTGAAAGGTGGTCAGACCTACTTGGGCCTCTGCTTTTTAAATGCCCTAGCTCTGTGGTGTGTGCTGTCATTGCTTTGATTACCTCACTGTCCTTAAGGGCTCTGAGTTTCCTTTGGGTTGCCCTTCTATCACATGTGTGAGGGATGGATTTCTCAGCGGGGCTGATGCTGCCCAAGATAAGTGTGTCTGTCCACATTCGTCATTTTGGTCAGTTCTACCAGGCGAGACTCACTTTCTACAAGACATCCCATGGAAGTCCATGCTGGGCAGACACTGAACACAGTGCCTTATTATGTTTCCCCCCATGAACGCTTCAGTGTTTGAGACATACTCTAAAATGGGCAATGACACTAGGACACACTCAGGACTTTTTAGTTGTATTTTATACCTGTAATTTTATCTTTCGTTTCTTAATAAGACTGAGGGAAAGAGAAGTCTGTTGTCAGTCACTTACTGTCACTGGGTAATGAGGAGTAGGTGTAGAATTTGAAGTAGCTGGCTTCCACAGCTGAAGTTTTACGTTCTCAATTAAGTTGCCAGTGTTAATAATTGGAGAATGGTATTCCAGGCCCTGTGAAAATGCATTCTGAGATGACATTATGTGCTGGCAAGGAGCACTGGGGGCAATATAGTAGTTATTTGGGTTCTAGGCAATTGAGGTGAGGCATTTATAGGATGTCCTAGAAGACCTTTTGGCTATGGTGCCACCCCTGACCACAATGCCTCTGCCTCAGCCCTGGCAGGTGCATTGAGGGCCAACCCCACTGGGCCTTTACCAAGCTTGCCCAGTCCATCCAAGTGCTATCTGGTCACCCCACTGTCTCTCCCACTCATTTCTTTTAGACATGGGGATCGTTAAGATATTTTACTAAATTGGTGAGTTTGGTAATATGTTAGCTCTATTTGGACAGGATAGAGACCATGTAGGAGATTGAGGATTAGGACACAGTAAAAGAAGTTTAAGAAGCTTGCTTCTTTCTGAAATAGTTTTGAGTGCTGGGCCTTTAAAACCCAAATCTACATTTTTTTTTTATTTATTTGTCTGAAAAGTAGGCACTGACGCATTGAAGTCATTTAAGGAAACAACCTCATCAGCACCACTATTCACCTCAGGCCTCAGGGCCACTTTGTGTGTGATGAGGTATCCAGGAGCATGTGTGTCCCTTAACTGTCTACACACATGAGCTAGCTTTCTCTATATTGCAGTGTCCTGAGAGATCAGCTCCAAGCACTGCTTAACAGCCTCTCACTCTGGCCCTGGTACACATCCACCTGGTGTGGACTGTCAGACCAGGCAGGACTAGCCTTAAAGGCTTAACTTCTATGAAGAAACCACAGAAAGTGAAAGAAGCAGAATTAGAAAGAACGTTCCCCACTTGCAATGCACTTCTCACAGTGAAGTCAAACCACCACCCGAACTCAACACGTGGAAGATCTGCTGCAACCATTATCTCTGTTCTTTCTTTATCATGCATTTAAAATGAGAAGGAAAAGCATTAGCATACTGTGTAAATATGGACCTTTAAGATTAAAGTGTTATTGGAGATGCTTTCAACTCAAACAGCAACATCTTAGCTATTTGTTAGTTCTTTTTTGTTGTTGTCTTATCAAAGTTTAATGGAGACACTTTCATAATTGTTGTTGTGTACATTCGATTTTCATAAAGATGGTAGTAAGTCAATACATTAACCCTCATCTGTGTATTATTTGTTCACAAGTTCCAGAAGGTTGAAGGAATGACTCTCGCATCTGTCCTTAGGTGGAGAGTGGGGGGAGGGGACAAATAACTTTCCCTCTTTGCCTTGTTTATTTTGTGCTGTAATGATTGTGAGTTCACTTAGCTGCTTACCTCAACATAACCTTGTGTTGCCCTTGGCTTGGCCACATTTGTTAAATCCTTATATTGAAACTCTTCTTGAGGGGGAAAATCTTACCTTTTCTTTTCCAAAAGAGATTCTGAGGTAGACTCCCACCCTGGCCCCCACCCAATCCAAATAGGCAGCTTCTTATGCAGGTCCTGCGCCCATACCTTGCCGTGGAGGAGTGTGGTGGATGGGGTGGGAGGTGGGTTTTCCATAACCATTTTCATCTGGATAGTTCTCATGTGATGTGCAAAGGTCCGGGGTGGTTGTCTGAATCAGGATGGAGCTTAGGTCCTGCACCCAGGGGTGCTTTCTCCCTCCCCCACCCCCCCCCCTCCCCGCCAAGCAACATTCTGCCTGAAGCAGATAGAAGAAGACTTTGCTGCTCATGGAAGCTGGCAGGGAACCTAAAAGGCATGGGAGGGAGGACTGGACAATGGTCCGGTGGGAGAGGAGCGAGTTTTAAGGATGGGAATGTCAGTGATGTACACCTCTAATGGGACCCCAAGGGTAGTCCTTCAGTAAGGTGTAGAGCCCCACAGATGGGCATGTGAGGGAATTCTTGGAGTGACATAGGCTAGTTGAAGGGTCTTTCTTGGAGGACTAGGCTTAAAGACTACCTGTCTTTTGGTTTTTGTTTTGTTTGTCTTTTATTTCCTTGTGGCAATATTGGTAAGGTAAGCTTGATGATGTAGACCATTGACTTCAATGTTAGTCGAAGATAGGTCCTAGTGATTTAAAGGTACTAGCTCAAGAGGTCTGTGCAGTAGCTAAGTATTGTTCTTGGTCATCATTGGGTGCTCCGAGGCTCTTTTCTCTGTGTCCTCTTACCCAAGACAAAATGAACGAGTCAGTAAGCACATCCCTGTGCCAGGCTTTGGGCCACAAAGGGCGGCTCCGTTGCTTGCTGTTTCCCTTCCTGGGAATCAGCTTTAATTCCTGCCTCTTACTTGTTGGACCCAGCTTTGACTTTGCATCCTTAATCTCCTGCCCACTTGTTTTTGTTTCTCAGAGAGGGAGAAAAGGCCTGGGAGAGCTAGTGGGAATGGTGTTGGCCATCTGCGACTGTACCTTGAGGCCCTCTGCAAAGGAACTAACTAATGGGGCACAGGGTGGACAAGAACAAGACCTCCCCACAGGGGAAGCCATTAGAAGCTTAGCTCAGTTATGTAAGAGTCTTTAGATACTTTACCATATTTAATAATACTGCCATGATGGTTTGGGTATTTTAAAATTTGTCAAGTGTTATTTTTACATTCTTAAGTATAAACTTTGAAAGGCAGTTAGCCTTGACTTACTAAATCCTAAGGATTTTCTGTAAGGTTTTTTTGCAACCTATTTAGTTTTGCCATTTAAAATGCCTAACTTCTGAAGTACACAAACCCATGGCTTTGTGTACTGGAACCAGAGTAATCCACTGATTCATATTGGATCCCAGGTATACCTTCTGTTGGTATCAAGTGTCAGGAAGGGGCACTTGTTAACGCACCTCACCTGACTTTCCTAGAGACTGCTGATCATCTACTCTTACTGTTGTGTGATGGTAGGACAGGCCTTTTCACTGAGCAGCTCTCTCCCAGTCCCTTAGACCCACCGTAGGGAGAGGTTCTAAGTGTTCTCCCTGGTTCAGTTTACTGATTTGAAAAGGTTTGTGGAGAAAGGCAGGTGATTTAGAGAGAACCTGTGTAATTTTTGTCTCAATAGTCCCACAGGTGGGATGGGCAGGTGCATGTTAATTGTGTTCTGTTTGGAAGTTTAGTGTGCTCTAGACAGTAGACCTCTTGACCTTACATGACTTCCTGCTAAACTGCTTTTTATTTTAAGGACACATGCAGCGGAGGCTGGTTTGGGGACTAACACCTTTTGCATTCTGCACTGTTGTCTTAGAACACACACACTGTAGACAGCATGTTGCACCCAACCCACACTGACTGGCCCCTGAGGAGCTCATAACCGCTCGTTCTTTACATTTCACAGGTGTGGGATCCAGAGCCGTGTCCTCTGTGAGGATTTCCCTCCTAGGCTTTAATTTTGCTGTTTAATTTGCAGGTGCAGCAGTGATGCAGAGTGGTTTCCTTTTGCTGTAAGAGTGTCTGATGTTGTGTTCTCTTCTCCACTCTTGGCTCCACCCCTCCGCCCTGGCCAGGGCTCTGGCTCCCTCCTCACCTTCTGCTTTCTTCCCTCTTCACACCTGAGGTATTGTCACTGTTTCCCCTCCTAGTGATTCCCTGTTTGCATGCTCTCTCCCTCCACTTCCATGGTTTCCACGCTTGCAGTGGCCACTGATAATTGAGTCAGGTTCCCTCTGGCAGGAGGGAACATTGTGGATGTCTGCACCAGGGCCACATCTCCAGTTTCTCTAACCCTTTTGCCTCGACAGGTCTTTCCTTGGGATTTGCTCCTCCAGAACCTGAATTGGAGAGCCTGACCTTTTGCTTGTTATTTTGCAGTTTGACTCTGGGCCTAAAGATGCCAGTGCCTCTCAGCTGTGGTCTGCATGTCATTAACCAGCCCTCTCTGTTTTTACTCCTCTACCTTTGCAGGACCCAGGGCGTGGGTCAGTGTTAGTGGTAGCGTGCTCTCATTCGCTTGGAAGTGGTGGCCGTGTGGCCGTTACACTGCCCTTGCTGATATGGCCCTCGTCGTCGTGTAATTTGTGTGCACCTCCCTGCTGTGCAGGCAGCTTGGAGTGCGGGCTATGTTGCTGGAAGTGCGCTGGCTGCTTAGAAACCACGAGACACCGCCTTGCTTTCTTCTGGCCTCACTGTTTCTGCCAGTCACGTGCTCTTCCCGTGTGAGTGACACTGCTGTGCTTTACTCCAGTTTTCCTTGGCATTAACCACTTGGGAACTCTTGCAGGCTGTATATGTGAAAAATAGTAGTGACATAGGTGAAAAGAAAATGTATTGTTTGTGTATCATTTATGTGGTTTCATAGCAGACAATGTGTTTGAACTGTACTGTAACCAAAAAGTCTTGTCAATAAAATATTAAGAGGTTCTCCTGACTGAAGAATTTACTTCCTTTTGCGTCTGTCGGGCCCCACATAGTGTTCTGGGCAGTGACTAGTCCTGGGTGGGTGGGATTGGAGAGAGCTGCCCCTCAGCACAGCCCAAAGCTGCAACATAGGTGTTTCCTTAGTGGAACCATGAAATCAGGTAACCGCTCTCCACTGTCCTGTTTTGTAGGACTTGGAACTGACCAAACGATGATAGGACATTGCTGGGCAAGTTGGAGAGTTCATCTCTCCTTAGAATTACTAATGCATTTATAGGTAATTGTACAGCTTGCAAGAAATGCATATATTGTCGCAGTGCTCTCAAGAGCTGAGACATGGAGATCTCAGCCACAACACCATCTTGTCCCACCCCTCCTTGCGGCTGCTGGCTTTGTTCCATGCAGGTCTTGTATTCCCAGTCTGTTTTAAGAATGAAGCATTATAAAGCTGCACTACTCCTGGGTACGGGTTCAGACAGTGTGTGCCCATGGAGCTAGGCTTCATCCTGGCCCAGGCCATCTCCCTTCCCCCATTACCCTGTGTAGCTCTCCCCTTGTCTGGGCCAGCTATTCTTCTGCACAAAAGTACTTATACCTGCTCCTTGGCTTTCTTGAGAAGGAGTGCACGTTGCACCTGACCCAGACAGACCTCCATCGGCCAGTGGCTGTGAGTGAGGATAAGACAGACAGTAGGTACACATGCAGCCATGCCTTGTCTATCAGGCCAAGGCTGTGTGTTGACAGTCAATAAGAGGGGACTTGGGGCCCAGCTCCAGTTATCTGAGCAGGAAGAAAACCCTGTCCAGCCTTACATCCCACACAGTCGAGTTGTGGGTCATCCTTAAATTTTGGCTATCAAAATAGCCCAGGGTTCATAAAGGGCTATATACCCAAGCATCAGCTGGAGGACAGGACCAGAGATCCATTCCAAACGTGTTCCTGAAGTGTGCCCATTCTAGCCCTGCTGGTGAGCCAGCTATAAAAATGTTCCCTTTGCCTGCAGGGCAGACCACTCAAAGGAAGCACTTTGAATGGAGATCCACCATGCTCTGCAGAGAACCTGGGTGTTCTCAGCTTCTAGTCATTGCTGAGAATGGTAGCTTGACTTGACTACATTTTTTTTTTTACTCCCAACAAGTGCAGAAACCCTTGGACTTGGTCAAGAAGAAAACATTTTAATAAAGTAAAAATAAAATCTTGTTTCTCAAAAAGTCAAATTTGAGCATATGCTGACTAAGAATAAAAAAAGAGGAAGCACGACAGGTTACTGATGACGCAATAGAGAGTATCCTTGGGTTTGTGTGTGGTTGTGATCATGTGTTCTGTCCTCGGAGGTATCGCTTCACACCTCTGCGGCCCTGCCACAGAACCCTTTTCATCCCCACTGAACACCTGACTCCCAACAGTTACTATTCTGCTGTGTAAGGATTTCATGGCTAAGGAATCATGCAGAATTTTTCCTTTTGTGATATTTTTGTCCTCAAGGCCTATTCATGTAGATCATTTCAGAAATTCCTTTGTAGTCTGCTAGTGAGCCACACCTGCCTCTGGGTAGCTTATACTTTGTTACTGTGAAGATGTGAGCATGAGCATTTAGATGTCTTTAAATCCTGTATTCAGTAATTTTGGCTGTGCATCCAGCAAGGAATGGTGGATCACATGGTAATTCTGTTTAAGTTTTGAGGCACCACTATCTTGGTCTCTGTAGAGGCTTCACCATTTTACAGTCTCATCAGTGGCATGTGTGGCTCCCACCTGCTTCTCGCCAGCATGTGTTACAGATTTTTGTGACAGCTGTCCTATCAGGTATGCAGTGATGTTGGTAGTTTTGATTTGCATTCTGATGAAGCTGAATACCCTTTTGTGCTTATGGCCATTTGTGTTATCTTAGGAATAAAGTCATCAAAGCCAGCTTTGCAGATCTGTGCAAATAAAAATATGGATGATACAGACATTTTCCAGTTTATTAAGAGGCCACAGTGGACATCTAGCTTAAACTGTTCTCTCTGGGAGCTCGTCAAAACGGAGATGCAGCTGTGCTAAATTTTGTGTCCAGACAAGCCAACCCATCACTATTCTGATTATCAATGCAACAGAAACCCTAAAGAAAGTATCCGAGACCAAATGCTTCATTGAGATACTGGGCTGGAAAGATGACTGAGTTAGTAAAGTACTTTTTGTTTAAGCATGAGGACCTGAGTTTGGGTCCCCAGCATATACATAAAAAGCTGGCTGTGAAGGCATACATCTGTAATCCCAGTGGTGGGGGAGGTAGAGATAGGTGAGTCTGTGGGGCTCTCGTGATTGAGAAAGACATCTGACACTGACCACTCAGCAGCCCCCAAATGCACCATAAACAACTGTACACATCAGCACTACAAGAAAGAAAACCAAACATTCCAGGTTTACACTGTAAATGCCAGGTGGTTCTATATCAGGAAATCAATTAAATACCCATGAAACATTTGAAAAACTCTGCCAGCTTTCAGTACCCATTCCTTCATTACATCAGAGAGATAGCAATGGAGAAATCCTTTCTTAACAGTAGAATGTGTGTTTTCAATCCTAAAGATCAGGCTGTCTTGTCCCTGAGTGGATGTCTTTGCCAAGCCAGTAATAGCCAGAACAGCTGTTGCCTCTGCTACTTAACCTGGAGACATTAGCACAGAAGAAATCACTAGAACCCTGAGAGTAATATAAGCTATTTGCAAGTCACATGATAATGTACCAAGATTCCCCTAGAAATCCATGACAAATTTGTTTTGAAAAATAATACAAGATAGCTACAGATCGAATTAATATGAAAGAAATCTGTGGCCCTCATCTGTAAAAATTTCAAGTTGCTAATTACTAAAAGAAAATTACTACTTAAATAGCAAAAAGAATACAATTAATAGAAAATTTTCAGGACAGCCAAAAATCTGAAACAGGTGAGAGCAAATGAGTAGGTGGACGCTTCATGTTCCCTGTGGTGTTCCTAATAAACAGCATGGTCTTGTCAGGTCTCAAGTCGGTATATGACATGTGACGTAATTACCCACAGATTGGGCTTTGATGCCAGGCAGTTGTCTTATCTCCTCCATCTCTGTGATCACAGGACCTGACAGAGGCAACTTAAAAGCAGGAGGTTTCTCTTCACAGTTTCCTGGGTCCCTGGGTCCTGACAGGAGGGAGTTCTGCACGTTAACTCATGGCAGCCAGGAAGCAGAGCAAAGTTTCCAGGGGAACCTGGACCAGATGAGCCTCGGGGACGTGTTTTCAATGACTTGCTTCTTGCTAGGTCATTTTTCCTCCTTGTTACCCCTTGTTACTGTGCCATCATGTCATATGAGTGCAGCAGGATAAGTCAGGTCAATGTTTGAACAAGCAAGGCTCTGAAACATGGTCACACTCCAAAGTGTGCTTTACTAAAGCCAGGCATCTCCATCCAGTCACAAGTCCACACCCTACCAACTAGATACCCAAACACATCTTAAACTAGAACCTTCCACCTCTGGCCCCTTGAGGGGCCCATGACCACCTTCTAAGGCAAAATGTGTTCCGTCCATCCCCTGAGTCCCCATCATGTTTAATAGCTCCAACACTGAAAGTTCAAAGTCTCTTCTGAGACACAAGGCAAAGTCAGCTGTGAACCTCTGTAATGTAAGAAAAAAAAGGCACATATTCCCAGCATACAAGAACAGCAGTCAGAACCAGAGCAAAGCTAGATTTCACTAATGCTCTGTGTTGAACATCCAGAGCAGGTGGTGTCATGATGTGAGTTCTAAAACTGCCCATGTGGCTTAAACACTCACAGGTCTATCAGGATGTTTCTGCTCGGTGTCTATGGCTTTTCAAAGCAGATTTTTACAGAGTGGGTTCTGGAATCTCCCAGAATTCTGGATTGGGCATCACAGCCTCACAGTTTCATGCATTGGCCCCCAGAGGAGCCTTTGGTAGAGACACTGACCTGTCACACATTGCCTGGACTTTGAAGCCTTCCCCTGGAAACTAGCTGAAGCCTCTGATAAACTGGCATGTCGGGGTTCGCAGATCAGCCCCATGTTGGGTACCAGGTGTTACGGTGGTCGGGTGCTTAAAAGACATTCCACACTAGCTCATAATCGAGAAACAGATAGTCATTTATTAAGGGGAAACTCACAGATCAGATCCTCCGTTTGACTGGTTGAGTCACACGATCCAAAGGAACAGCTGGAGGGAAAAGAACAAGGGGAAGGAGAACAAAGGGGAAGGGCACCCGGTTTGGCTTCCACATATATAGTATATGAGGCCCATACACTGGGGAGGGAGGGAGCAAGAGGAGACAGGGCTAGCAGGGATGGGAAACACCCTTCAGAGGCATTTCCTTAATGACTATTTCCTGAAACCAGGTCCCACCTCCTGCTCAGTATTAATTTATTATTGGGGTAACTCATTAACAAAGTCAGTGCTCTTGGTTAGGCTGTCCCTTCCACTGTGACAAATTCCTGGGATGTGCCTTCTAAAGGAGGTAGGATTTTGGCTCATGGCCTTAGGGTTTCAGACCCTGTGAGGCAGAGCATCATGGCTGAAGGCTGTGATCAGGAAAAGAGCCACCTCCCTTGTGACAGCCAGGAAGCAAAGCAACGAGGAGCTCTGGAAAATATGTGGCTCCAAGGACAGCACCCAGTAATCTCCCTTCATCAAGGCCCAATATCCTCATTTCTACCTCTCCCCAATAATGCTGTCAGATTAGGATAATCCACTGTGGAGGGCAACTCCCTCTAGAGAGCATTACTTACCAAAGATGTCAGCTGGCAGCTACACACTCCTACGAACCTTAGATGGGGCCTTTCAAAGCCAAAGCATAGTGGCCTCAGATCTGCCCTCTTCACAGCATCAACCCCCGACCACCAAGCCTTCAACGTTTTGAGGAGACACTATATCCAGATCATGACTCTCTAGAGCCGTGGTTCTCAGTCTTCCTAACGCTACAACCCTTTAGTACAGTTCCTCATGTTGTCGTAACCCCAATAATAAAATTACTTTCATTACTACTTCATAACTGTAATTTGCTACTGTTATATATCATAATGTAAATATCTGATACTTAGGATGTCTGATATGTGACCCCTGTGAAAGACTCCTTCAACCGCCAAGGGGTTGAGAACCACTGGCCTAGAACATTCCCATCCAGGCTCCTTTCTGCCTATGGCCACTCCTGGGTCACTCTGGCCCAAGGCTCTGGTGGCTGACTGTAGCGCCAGCAGCTGACACAAGGCCTTTCTCTAGTGATGGGGTGAAAGGTCCAAAGTAGACATGGCGTCTTTCCTGCTCACCACGTGACTGCCTGGGAAACATTAAGAAGCTGGAGGGGGGACTGGAGAGATGGCTTGGGTTAAGAGCACTGACTGCTCTTCCAGAGGTCCTGAGTTCAATTTCCAGCAACCACATGATGGCTCACAACCATCAGTAATAAGATCTGGTGCCCTCTTCTGGTACGCAGGCATACATGCAGATAGAGTACTTGTATACATAAAATAAGCAAACAAATCTTAGGAAAAAATTTAAAAAGAAGCTGGAGGGGAGAGTGTGAACTCCTAAAGGGCCCTCCCAGCAGTGGGGGGAGGGAATGCTTGCTGCATCTGGTCCCAGGTGTTCTTGACCCCTGCCGCCAACTGCTAGGCTCCACACCCTCTGTTGCCACAGGGCTGCCCCAGACAGGACCCCTCCATGGCCAGCACCACTCAGAATCACTCCCCAGGGAGAATATGGTTGTTAGTGTTGGCCTCTGCTGGCACACTCACACCTTGCCCCACCTCTGTCCAGTATATGCACATGAGCTCACCGTGGCATGTAGCACATTTAGAGACCCACATACAAACAGCACATATTCAAAGGCACACACAAACACCGTCAAACTTCTCTACACACATCCATATGCTATCACTTTTGCACACCAGGTGATAGGTAAAGTACATACTTACACAGCTCCCCTCTCACATCATCCAGAGCCCGTGTGGTCACCACCAGGCCCACGTCTCTGTAACAGGGAGAAAGCAGCCTAGCTGAAGTCACTGCTGGAGAACCTCTAAGGCCAAGGGCTTCCTGGCCTTCATGAGTGTAGAGGTCATAGACCTCAAGAGGTACCGGAAGACTTCTGGGTACTCTGCCCCAGAATGTAAGAGTTGTGGTGTTTGTGACAACAGTGGCCAGTTAGTGGATGTGCTGTGGTAGGGACATTCAAGGTGGCCTGCAGCTGTCAGGGGCTGGCTCTGGCAAGTCCACCTAGAGGAAGTCTCCCAATCCCCCACCCTCCATCTAACACGTTTGTAGACAGGCCAAAGCTTTTTAAACTCATTTCCCTGACCTAAAAAGGATGTTTTTGATTGAATACTTTGTCTTGGAAGACTGACTAGGGACCATTGTCTATAAATATCTTAGGATGAAGATGGAGGGATGCCAAGGCTGCTGCAGCCTGACGAACCCGAGCCACCCTGCCTTGAACTCCAGAACTGTGAAGAGTGAGTGAGATGGTTCTGGGCTTTGCATTCTGCTGAGCATGCCCAGACGTGTACCCAAGACACGCTTCACAGTGCAGGAACTTACAAAAAGGCTGGAGACTTCAAAATGAGGTGTGGGCAGGACCCAGAGCTACCATGATGTGGGGTGGTTTGGGTGCTGAAATCTGTACACTTTGAAGTGGGTCCTTTCCTTTCGTGTGTGTGTGTGTGTGTGTGTGTGTGTGTGTGTGTGTGTGTGTGTGTAGATATATGCATGTGTGGAGGCTAAAGGTTGGGTGTCTTCCTAAATTGTTCTCCACCTTGATTTTTGAGACAAAGTCTTTCAGTGG
>JAQHUG010000159.1:3494425-3548158 GCA_028555095.1 Dicrostonyx torquatus
ACAGAAAACACTTTGCTGACTGAGCCATCTCCCCAGACCAAAATAAGTCTATTCTTTTTGTCTCAAGGGACTCCTTGCTTGAAGCCAGGAGGATGGGGCAGAAAGAGCAGAGTGCTCTATACCCACCACCACAAAGTGTGCTTTACAGGTGTTGGACTGTAATATCCTGCACGCAAGAGTCCATTACCACTGCTCTTTCGTTATCCTGTCCATTTGGTATGGTGGTCTGTAATAAGCAGCCTTTGTTACTTCTGTAATTTAAATCTTTTAAAAGTGAACATATTGGTGTGTGTGTGTGTGTGTGTGTGTGTGTGTGTGTGTGTGTGTGTGTGTGAATGTCCATACCATGGCATGCCTGTAGAGGTCAGAGGACAACTTGGGGGAGCCTATTTTCTCCTACCATGTGGTTTCTGGTAGTTGAATTCAGGTCATCTGGCTTGATGGTCAAAAGCATCTCTCTGATCTTCACCTTGCTATTTTCTGAGATAATAATATTGAAATTAGACCAGTTAATAACTCTGTGATTATTAGCTTCTAAATGTCCAAGTGCAAGCATGAGCCTTTTAGTTTAAATAAAAAGTTGAGATGATTGGGCTTAGCCAAAAAGGCTAAGGTCAGCCTAAAGCAAGGCCTCTTGCACTGAGTGGATAGCCAAGTTCTGAGTGCTGAGGAAACCTGGAAGGAAATTGAAAGTGCAGCTCCATTGAGCACTCTAGCGATAAGAAAGTGGAGCAGCCATGTTGCCGATGTGGAGTCACATTGGAGAGATCAATCCAGCCTCAGCTTTCCCTCCAGCCACTGCATGACCCAGAGAGCGTTCGGAGACATAGTGAAGCTGCAGAAGCTGACAGAGAGTAGTTGAAGCGGGGACACTCAATGACATGCTTCCAGTGTAGAGTAAACCGTCTTTCGTTGGCTAAAGATTCTCCTGAGGACATTCATGGCTGGAGAGAAGCCAGTGCCTGGAGAAGGAGAGACAAACACTTGACAGGAGCTGCCATGGTTTTTAGGAATCATGGATGGATGGCCTGTTCTCTGCTAGAACAGGAGAGAACAGCAGAATAACAGCATAGCCAGGAGGACCACAGCCACCTCTGCTTACCGTGTGACTAATATGCTCAGACAGAAGGCTCCCCTGAGCAGGATAGTCCTTCAAAATGTTGCTGTGGCACATTGAGATTTGCCACGCCACTCACAATAGCTAAGCAGTGGAATAAAGTGTCTAACAACGGAGGAATAGAAATGTGTTACTATGTGGACCATCTAAATGGCTCCGCAACCAAGCCTGATGAACCGAATTTAATCCCTGGAACCCACCCACATGGTGGAAGGAGAGAACCAACTCCCAAAAGTGACCTCTGATTTTCACACATGCACCCTGGACAAGCATGTGCCAACCAAAACAAAACTAAATTAAGAATAAATACAATTTAAAATGTACGAAAAGAATGTCTCTCTCACACACACAATGGATTTTTTTCCACAAGGAAGAATGAAGGTATGTTATCTGCAGGAAAATGGACACGACTATCACATGAGTGAATTAAGTCAGCCACAGAAACACAAATAAGTCTCACTCCGATATTATCTATCTATGCTGTATGTGTTTATGTCAGAAAAACAGAAGTGAAACTGTCCAGGGGGACAAACGGGAGGGATAAGAAAGAAGAGAGTGGAAGGAAATGGGGAAATTTGTTCAACCTACAATATATTCTTGAGTATAAGTGTCTTCAGGTAAAGCAAAATTCAAAATCGATAAATAATAAAATACTGACAGTATCATAGGTCGTGTTTTCATGTCTGTGGTCCTAGTGCAGCCCACAGAACATGGTCTGATGAAAAGCCCATTTGCAGGGCTGTCACTCTGGTGGGCAGAGGCTCCCTTGATAGATCTGAGCAAAGGGAGTCGACAACCTTCTGGAAAGGACCTGCCCTTCAAAACACCATTTAGAACGTTTCCAATTCCCGGGAAGGACAGAGTCTGTGCATTGGCAGACATTTGGAAGGCAGTTTTAGCCCACAGGGGAGGAGGAGGCTACAGTTATTGGAACAGCAGGCAAGCTTGGCTTGACCTGGGGCCAAAAGACTAGTTGGTCACTGTTATCTGGATTGCCTGTAGATATAGCTGAGGATCTGGGCTTAGGGCTGACCACAGGAGGGCACTTCTTTCTTTTAAAAAATTTAAAAATTATATAAGTCCTGTGTATACTTTTTAAAAATTATGTGTGCACATTTATGTGTGTATACAGATGTGTGTGTGTGCGCGCGCGCGCGTGGGTGCGTGTGTGCGCTCACTGGGTTTCCTTATGACTTCGTGAGCTGCGTCAGACTCCCCCTGGAGCTATAGTTACAGGTGGCTGTGAGTTGCTGAACATGGGTCCTGCAACCTGAACTCAGGTTCTTGTGGGAGCATTACACACTTTTTAAAGAATGTGTGTCTGACTGTGGTTATGTGCATGAGTGCAGGTGTCCATAGAGACCAGAGGCTTAAGATCCCCTGGAGCTGGAGTTACAGATGGTTGTAAGTTGCCTGATAAGGGTGCTGGGGATCAAACTTGGGTCCCGAGGAAGAAGACCCAAGTACTCTTTTTTTTTTTTTTTTTGGTTTTTCGAGACAGGGTTTCTCTGTGGCTTTGGAGCCTGTCCTGGAACTAGCTCTTGTAGACCAGGCTGGTCTCGAACTCACAGAGATCCACCTGCCTCTGCCTCCCAAGTGCTGGGATTAAAGGCGTGCGCCACCACCGCCCGGCTGACCCAAGTACTCTTAACCACTGAGCCATCTCTGCAGCTCCTGTACTTCATTTTTGTAATTAATTTTTCAGTTAGTATTCAAAATAATGGGTTTCCTTAGGACATTTTCACACACTCACATCATTTGAAAGGGCAAACCCTGTCCCACTACCTTTTTTAAACCTCCTCTTGCTGGCTCCTGTCAACAAGGAAGTTTCTTTCTGTGTGAGTGTTAGTTGTTTTGTTTCGTGTGTCAACTTGACCTGTGAGAGTCACCTGGGAACAAGGAGCCACAACTGAGGAACTGCCTCCATCAGGCTGACCCATAGGCACATCTGTGGGGCACCTTCTTGACCAATGATTGGAGGATCTAACCCACTATGGGGGGTACCGTGTCGGGCAGGTAGAGAGCAAGCCAGTAAGCCATGTTCATCCATGCCTTCTGCATCAGTTCCTGTCTCCAGGTTCCTGCCTGGAGTTCCTGTACTGACTTTCTTCAGTGTTGGACTGTGATGTAGAAGTGTAAACCAAATGAACCCTTTTCTCCCCAAGTTGCTTTCGGTCACAATGTTTAATTATAGCAATAGAAGGCAAGCTAAAACAAAGCAATCGCATGTATATGTGCACATGTGCATATCGAGGTCAGAGGACAACCTCAGGCATCACTCCTCAGGGTCTTTTTCTCTTTTGTTTGAGACAGGGTCTCTCAATGGCCAGGGCCCCCACCTCCACCCTCCACAATGCTGGGCTGACTGGCTGGCTATTTACTGCAGGCATCCACTTGTTTTTGCCTTATAGCTTGCCAACATTGGGATCAAGTGACCCCCATCACGCAAGCTCATTTTTTCCATGTTTATGTGGGTTTATTGGTGTTCGTGTGTATGTGTGTGTGTGCACATGTGCGCGCGCGCGCACACACACACACACACACGGAGGCTAAATGTTGATATCAGGTGTCTTTTTCGAGCATTCTCCACTTTTTATTGAGGCAGGAACTCTTGCTGACCCTGGAGCTTGTTGTTGTGGGCCAGTGTGGTTAGTGTGCCCAGGAAATGTACTGTCTCTGCCTCCTGAGTGCTAGGACTATAGGTAGTTGCTGTCCGCATCTGTTTTTTTTTAAAATATTTATTTATTTATTTATTATGTATACAATATTCTGTCTGTGTGTATGTCTGCAGGCCAGAAGAGGGCACCATACCTCATTACAGATGGTTGTGAGCCACCATGTGGTTGCCAGGAATTGAACTCAGGACCTTTGGAAGAGCAGGCAATGCTCTTAACCACTGAGCCATCTCTCCAGCCCCCCATCTATTTTTTTTTTATGTAAGTGCTGGGCATTTGAATTCTCATGATCACACTTTCAGGGCAAATGTTTTATCCACTGAACTGTCTCCCCAGCCCAAGCTTGACTCTTCACATGGTTTCTGGGAATCCAGACTTGGGGTCTTCACACTTTTGTGGCAACTGCCTTACTGAGGAGTCACCTCCTCAGCCTCCAGGAAGGAGGCTTCTTGAGAAGAAATCCACCCCTGTGACAAAGTGACAATAGATGAGTCACAGTATCCCATAACTTAGTTGAGAAGTGGCAACAGGGCTGGAGAAGATTGCTCTAGTATCGAGAGAAATGTGTCACAATCTACAGGGAATGCCCACGGAGGGAGGCCCAACAGACGTGGTCCACTCCACTACCTTACTAAGAAAGTCACGTTGTCCACCCCAGCCTCCCACAGCCACCACCCTGCTCAGTCAGCAGCCATCTACAGTCGTGTGTGTGTGTGTGTGTGTGTGTGTGTGTGAGGCTACATAATGCACTACACATCTAATAGACTTTGAGGAACAGGGCCTGGCAGTACAGGCCTATAAAGCCAGCTGAAGTGGCTGCAGCAGGAATATTGCCAAGTTCAAGGCCTACCTGCCTTATAAACAGAGTGAACTCAAGGCCAAAGGAGGTAACTGAAAGAAATTCTATTTCAAAATAAAAAGTGTAAAGAAGGCAGTTCCCACAGTCCACAGGCAGGTCCTAAGGTTTGTCACACAAGGGAGAGAGCTGAAAGAAAGTCAGAGCCAGGGGAGCTGGGATATGCATGCTTGGCCTTTGGTCATGAGTACAGGTGCCAGCCCAGAAGGATGGAGCTGCATGAGGCTTGGTGGCAACACTTGTGTCAGATTCCAGCAAAAAGGGGGCATCCATGACTTGTTATATTTTCTCCCTTCAATAAATGTTCATTTAAAAGAAAGGGAGGAGGGTTTGAGGGATGGCTGAACCGTTAAGAGCACAGACTGCTGTTCCAGGGTATTCAGGTTCAATTCCCAGCACCCAGAAGTGGGCTCACAATTGTCTGTCACTCGAGGTTTAGGGAATCTGATACCCTCTTCTGGTCTCTTCAGGCACTGTATGCACGTGGTACACAGACATACATGCAGGAACAATCCCCAAACATGGAAACAACAAACACAAACAAGAAGGAAAGGAGGCTGATTCTTGTTTACGGGACATAAAAGATGGGCTGACATGCTGGTGTCACAGACAGTGTCTGCCACTGTGGAATGTGTCAGGAGGTCCTGACTCTCTCGGAACAGAAATTCCTGCTGCTTAGGCAGTCTTATCCCCACAGTAGGTCTTTTCTGGGTGGGTCTCATGTTGCTACCCCATCAGAGCTGGGCCTCCTCAATGGACCGCCTCATATGGGAGGATAGCGTTCTGGATCCAGCAGCTCAGGCTCCTGGCTTTCCTTCATTTCTTTATCTGACCTCTCCTGACTCTCAAAACTGCTTCTGCAAGACCTGGAGAGATTAAGATGGCAACCTGCCCCTTACTCTCTTCCTCCTACCCCAGTTGATAGCACTTGCCACCCACACAAGTGACTGCTCTCAGTTAGTGGGTCCTGAGTGCTCTTAGCTCCATTCCAGTGGCTTGATGTTGACTGGTTCTGATGTGGCTGGGATATTGCCAGTGAGCAGGCAGAGGTATGGGCCTCACCCATGGTGTTTGGGAATGTTTTTTCCATGCCTTCCATGTAACTCTGCACACTTGTACCCATATGTTTTTCTATTGGCGTAAAAACAAGGGTCTTGTGCTCACGGGAGTGCGGAGGAGCTGCAGTAGAGGACGAGGGTTGACAGGTGCACAGTACAGTAGCTTGGGCCCTCTGTGAATGCCTGTACATGTTACAGCAGTGTGGGCATCTCTGCCCTCCACCCTTGGTCAGCAGGTTGCTTCCATGTCCAGATTGCGCCTTTCCTCCTTGCTTGTCTTCATGGCTAGCATGACCTTGGGCCTTTCCGTGTTCCTTCCTCAGGGGCCCAGCCCACGGTGAGCAACACTGTTCTTGGGAACATAGTTCCGGGATGCACGTGGAAGCTAGAAAAGTGTGAGCCAATGAGCAAGCCAGCAAGCAGCATTCTCTGTGGCTTTCGCTTCAAGTTTGTGCTCTGACTTCCCTCGATGATGGGCTGTAAGCTGTGAGCTGAAATAAACCCGTTTCTCCCCTGAGTTGCTTTTGGTCAGAGCGTTTTATCACAGCATCCGAATAGAAACTAAAACACTGCGGGTCCCTAGAAGGTCCCTTGAAGACTTTCAAGTCCTGTGGGGAAGTTGTACCTTAATCTCCCCTACCTGGCCTGAAGTCATATGCAGCCCAACTTAGTCAACGCTGAACCCACCAAGTGCTCAGATGTCTGGAAAGACAAGGACCCATATGTCCACTGTCACAGAACTGGGTCAGTACTTATGTGTTAGTATCTGTGCAGTGCCTGGCCATCACGGTTGTCCATAATACTTTCTCCTAACTTGACCAGCAGAGGGCGCGCGGCCTCCACGCAGTGAAGAGTGCTGTCACAGCTTGAGTCTTCTTTCCCCCCTATCAGGCAAAGCTGGACCGCAGGGAATTCACAGCACCTAGAAAATGAGCACACCCTCACCCATGTCTCATGTTCCTGGGACAAATGAGAGTCAGAAAAGGGGGCCGATCTAGATATATGTGAGTTAAAGACCCAGAGCCAATTCTTCTGCAACGAGCATCTTTTACACTTATGTCTAAAGGAGAGCTGCTGGAGCACCCAGAAAGTCAGCTTTGTGAACTTACAAGGAGAAATGGAACCACCTGCATCCCCTCCAAGGTTGCCTTCGGACAGCCTGTCTCCGCAGGTGTTGATGGTGCTAGTAGGGCTAATTGCAGCTGGCCATAGAATTTGACCTAGTAGACATGGAGGTTCCTAGAAGGCAGACGAAGAACAGCTAGAGCAAGATACCTGATATTGACCTTGGCCTCCACATGCACACGCACACCCATACACAGTGAACACAAAAACAAACATATACATACACATCTGTCACACACAAAATAAATAGATTAATCAAGTCACTAAAAACAAAAATTGGCTTTGAGAGCTGGAGACAGGGACTGGACTTCAGGGGCCTGCTACCATCAGAAGTAGGAGTTTCTTTTCCTTGAATTCGCAGGGCTGCATGCAATGCCTTCCTCTCTGAGAACAAGAGAGAACCTCAGAGGGTTTATGGTCCAGAGCAATGGACAGTCATTTGTGTGTATGTGTGTGTGTGTGTGTGTGTGTGCGCGCGCGCGTGCGTGTGCGTGCCTGGGGGATGATACACCAGGTATCGTCCTGTTTGTTCTCCATCCATGCCTTTTAGGAACCTCTGAGTCTATTTGTTCTAGTGATGTGAACCGCTCAGGTGGTTGCTGTCATTCTCCTGACTCCCATTCCCTTGCCCCACTGCTTGGTCTGCCCTCTTAGTCAGAGATGAGTGGCCACAGGTAGTTGTCAGCTGGAGCCCCGTGGACTTGGTAGGCAGATATCAACATGGGTCTGGGCCCTGATGCTCCTCCCAAGGATTGTGGGTAAGCCTTTAGGCCACGGGGACCTAAAAGCCAGTCCTTGAACTACTGGGCTCACTGGAAGCAATTCCGGCTGGAATGAGGCTGAGTCAGGGAAAGAGTGTCATTTCTCTGGAGAAGCTACACACAGGTCCTTACCTTGCACACAAGACTCCATTAAGAAATCAGTTTTGGGTGGGGCAGGGTTTTTTTTTCCTGTAATTTATGTTGTGTTATCATTTCTCCCGCTATGGAATCCTCGGCCTGCTAAGGTAAAACCAGCTTCCCATCTGGAGACATAGCTGCCCTGCTGAACACCAGAGTGGACAATGGCAGTGAACTCCGTGCCAGAGATATGCCTCCTTCCAATGGGCCCAGCACTTTTAATGTGGTAAAATGTCTGTTGGGGATGCATTTTCTTAACTGGAGAATCAAACTCTAGGAAAAACAGGTATTTCCCTCCTAATCCCAGGTTCCTGTTTTGGGGTGATTTAGGAAGTTTCTTTTGGGGAGTGGTGCCTCTGGGCCTGGGCTATTCTCTCTGACCAAGCACATCTTTGGTTGGCATTCAGTTTTGCTGTTTCACCACCAGGTGGGGTGGCTGCTCACTGCCCTGGACCCACACCCTCTGAGGTACTCTCTTGCTCTCAGGAGGAAGGTATCATGTACAGTCCTGTGGATCCTAGGGAAAGATACCCCTACTTCTGATGACAGCAGGCCTCTGCAGCCTGGTCCCTAGCCCCCAACCGAATTGTTTTTAAAGTATTTTATGTGCATTGGTGTGAAGGTGTCAGATTCCCTGGAACTGGAGTTACAGACAGTTGTTAGCTACCATGTGGGTGCTGGGAATTGAACTCAGGTCCTCTGGAAGGGCCACCAGCACTCTTAATGGCTGAGCCATCTCTTAAGTCCCAATTTTGTTTTTCAATTAAAGCTGCAGCTCACCCTTTGGCCATGCTAGCTGGCTGGCCAGCCCCTGGATTCGCTTGTCTTCATTGCCCCGGTACTGCTATCACAGGAGCGAGCTGCTGCACCAGGCCTCTTATGTGGGTAAAGCTGGGATCACACTTGGTTCCTCAAGTTTGTCTCATAAGCACTTTGCTGGCCAAACCACCGATCGTCTCAGCCCCTGGTGTGGAACCCACGAAGAGGACTAGGAACATCCTTGTCCAGAGAAGTATATACCCAGGGTTCCACAGGCCTCATGATCTCTGCTGTAACCAGAAGCTGTCACACAGGCAAGGAGGAGGCCCAGGGCAGTGTGCTGTGCGCATGCCCGGCGTGTCCCAGGGAAACTTTACTGATGGGCTGAGTTTCATGTAGTTTTTAGGCGCCATGAAATATCATCCTTTAGCTTCTCTGTTTCAGGCATCTCAAGGTGCTAAAAACAATTTAAACTCATGAATTATGCAGAAGTAGACCTTGGGCTAGATTTGTCTCAGAGTCACAGCTTGCTACCTCTGTCTTTAAATGTATTCCCAGCAGAATGCTTGAACCAAGCCAAACAGCATGTGATTTGTTCCTATGGAGTCATGTGCTGGCCACATCCCTGGACAGCCACAGAGAAGTGTGGCCTAGCTTTCCTGGGTCTTAGGAAGCCCAGAAAGCTGAGTACAGGTCAGCTTCCTTGTGTCAGCTTGAGTCCCTGGCAAGTACTTTGGGCTTTCTGGCCAAACCTTGCAGCTACCTGGCATTCTTTGCATGTGTGCCCAGCATTTCCCATTTGAGTATGACGCTGACCACGGAGGGAGTCCACCAGGGAGGACCACTCTGCCACCCTCTATCAGGTTCATTCACAGGCCTTTCTGTGCAGGAGAAATCCCCACAGCTTGACTCAGTCCACCCATTGAAAGAGTGACACACACCTTCTCAATGGGATTTTTCTTTCACGTTTACAGTCTGCTCCCGTGGAGGGACGTGAAGAATGTGACTGACAGCATGGGATAGGAATTCCAACACATAACCAACAGTGCAAGGAAGTCTCTATGATTTTTTTCCAATTATTCAAACCCTATTGCACAAAGATGCCAGTTCTGAGAACATCCTGATGTTATTTTTCTGTAAGAACAGATGAGCACTTGCGTAATGGGGGATGACAATAAGTGTCACAATGCATTTTGCAAAAATTCTTGATACTGCCAATCCTGAAGAGAGGCGTGGTGCATGCCCAGGGTGGAGTGGCCTGCACTTTCTTCAGGACCTCTATTTGTCGCCTCTGTGTGATGCCTTTCTTTCTGTTAGGTTCAGGACTGAGGGAACTTGGGAGGTGGGCAGCAGAACTGTGTCACCTGGCCCCTCCAGGCGTGGGCACTGATCAGAGTTTAATATTCCATGGTGCCCTTGTTTGCAGAATTCCTCTTAGGTGATGGCAAATTGTTGGGCTGGGTGGATGTCCAGCTCCTGCCTCTGACCACTGCACGGGTAGTTTGGTCAGGTTGCTCGGCAGAGTCAGGGTGGTTGGTGTGCACAATCCTGGTTTGCCTTTGATGGACTAATCAGAAAGGACAAAAGAAGAGCAATAGCCAAGTCCAAGAGGCACTGGGAACACCAGCTTTGAAACGGCTTACCACCCATGAGACGGAAGAAAACTCTTTTGTGGAATGAAACCAAGGCCTACTGCTTCCTAGGGGGTTGGTTGGCCTTGTGGAAGCAGGCAGAGGACAAACCCCTGGCCCAAAGCTACTGTAGTGGGCACAGAGAGGTTAGGCTCTCATCAAGAAGCTCCTCAGGGCTGTAGGCACCCATAAAGGCCTCTCCTTGGGAGTCAGGCCTGCCAGGCATTTGGAAGCTTCACTTAGTGTAGTTTCTTAAACCAGGGCCAGTTCCTGCATTGGCTCCATCTGCCCAGGGACACCTCCATCTGGTCAAAGCTTTTTCAGACACTCCTCTCCAAGTCACAGAGTAGGACTTATTTTGGTACACTAAAGAACCAGGAGTAAGAGCCTAGGCATGGTCCAGGGCAGAGTCCTCTTGAACACAAGGCTGGGCTTCAGTAAATGGGAAGGGATCTATCCGCCAATCAGACCTAGCTAACCACTGAGCCCTGGGGATAAACTACAGGCTTTGCCATTATTACAGATAAACAAGGACCAGCCATACTAAAAAGGCCTGAGGACCCTGGCAACATCCACCCTCTAGCAGGTAGCTTACCAGGCCCAGGTGGACAAGTTATTCCAAGGACCATGCTAGGAGGGTTGAAAGAGCTAAGCTCCTGTGGGACCCTGCCTGGAAAGGACACATCTTGAACCTGTTCCCTACATGTAGATTGGAGACCACAAGGCCAGAGAAAGGCTCTGAGTTACCATGCAAAGGAGTCTGTAGATGTTGGGCATCTCCTCTCTGCCTACAAAGAAGGCTTTTCTGGTGAAGAGATGGGGCTGGGGTAAGACGGTCCCCCAAAACCACCAACTCTGGGGAGTGTGGACAGAGCTTTGCATAGCAAGTACAGGACTGAGGTCTCTCCATGGAGGGGAGCAAAGAGTGGATTTGTTCTGTTGACTTTGGTTTCCTAAGCCAGAGGGTTTGAATTCACAGTAGAAGCATTACAATTCCACAGACTACTGGGACTGCAGATTTTCCAGAAAATGTAGCCAAAAAAAAAAAAGAAAGAAAAGAAAAAAGAAAGAAAAAGAAAAGAAAAAGGGCCGCAACAGGAATTCTCAGGAAATATCTACTAACCACTGGGTGCGTGGCACACTTTATTTCTATAAAACTATTACAAAATATTCAAAAATACATTTTAGTAAATTTACAGCAGTTATTTCTCAGTTTATTAATGCAAAAACATCCTTTTTTTCTCTGTACAAACTACAGGCTCCATCCTCGTGGGCTTACCGCTATGTGCGCTTTTAAAAATATTATTTTCTAATAAATTCTTTGAAGTTAAAAATAACAGAGTTCTTCCAGTTTGTCAAAAAAAAAAAGTGTGTATGTGTGCGTTAACAGTCTTGGTTTCCAAGAACATGACCAAAGTGGCGGATACAAAGCAAATACAAACCATGAAGGCAGTACAGAACACAGCTGTTACATTGGAAAATAGTTAAATTAAAATAATATATTTTCATATTTTACACTATTTCAAAAATGAAATGTCATTCAGTTAAGTATTGATCTCTCAAAAATCTAATTTACAATTCTGTGTATAAAAATATAATTTGTGGACCCCCATGGAGCATGTATTAGTTTACGCTTGATGCAAAGCAGGAGCCTAGCAGACGAGGGATGCGGAGTTTTGCCTTCTGATGCGCAGAGCGAGGGAGTGTAGAAAAATAGACTCTCAGCAGGTTGCTTGGCCTCACAAAATAATCTTTCCCCCCCTGTGAGAACAGCTCACACGATAATAAATTATCCAAGACACAAACTAGTTAAGGCTCTTGAAGGTCCGTTCATATTATTTAAAACATCTATTCATAGCAAACAAATAAATAGCCAGGAGAGGAGAAAAAAAATAACCCAAATAAGACAATAACGAAAAAATTTCAAAAATATATATAAACTAAACACAACAACAGAACTTTCCGGGTCTTTGCTTCCTTATAGTCTACTTTGGACTGTCCTACTTATTATTATTATTATTAATATTAATTATTCTTATAATTAAAAGTCTCCTTCCGTGCGCTTTCCCGCGTCGGTTGCTTATCTCGCAGTCGCTCCCCGTCCCGCCCGCCCCCACACCCCCTGCCCAGTCCCCTCCGACTTCAGCTGGATTTGACCGCCATTCCCAAGGGATGCAAGGTCTCGCTGTCCAACAGCCAGGTGCCAATTTGGTAGAGCAGCTGCGAGTACCAGTGGATGCCCGAGGCCGGCCCTGAGCCCCTCGCCTCCGCTGCGGGTTGGGGTGCGGGGACGCTGCCCCCATCCCCGGCGTCCGTGCGGGCGGGTGCCAACGCGGCCAGAAGCGCGTGTGCCAAGCGGAAGGGCGCGAAGGCCCGGTGCGCCCAGCCGTGCTCCTCGATGACGGCGTAGCACGAGGCCAGCACCCGGTTGATGAGGATGGTGCCGTGCGCCGTGAGCGGTGCGTACGCGCCCGCGGCCTCCTCACGCAGCGTCACGCTGTGCACCGCAGCTGGCAGCAGCCGGCGGTCCCCGTTGCGTTCGGCCACCACGTACACACGCTGGCCGGGGCGCACGCGGCTGGCGAAGAGCGCGCTCGGTCCCGGTCCCGGTGCGGGCCCCGCGGCTCCCGAGTCGTTGTGCGGCGCCACGAAGAGCAGGTGCGCGGCGGTGAGGAGCAGGCGTTCGCGCGGCTCCCGCGTCTCGATCACGTAGAAGACCTTCTTGGCGCCTTCGTCGCGGTCCAGGAAGGTGAGGAAGTCGCTGTACAGCAGCCGGCCCTGGTCGTCAGCCGCCAACACGCGGTCTCCCGGACGCAGGTCCTTCACCAGCTTGGTGCCACCCTGCTCCAGGTGCACTGTGGCGGATCCCGGGAAGCAGCCCCCGGATTTGGCCGCCACGGAGTTCTCTGCCAGGGAAAAAAGAAGAGAGAAGGGGTGTTGAGTGCCAAAGGAGACAGGTACGCCCAGAGCGTTTACGTGCGTGCGTGGTGGTTCACGTTCGGGCCCCACTCGATCGGACCAGGGACGCGAGCTTGGTGGTGAGAATGGGGAGCTGGGTGGGGGGCGAGATTGTTGCCGATCCAGACTGGTCTAGCGCAGACCGCCCGGTGCCAACGCCCCAGTGACTAAATTCAGACGCAGGCGCATTCCTAAACGACCCTTCAAGATTGCACCCGCACCAAGAAAAGTTAGCTGGTATCTCCTGCCGGAGGCGGGGGTGTGGGGTGTGTGTGTGGGGGGGGGGAGCGGACACTCCCAAGCTTCCTCCTGTCTCCGGTCCCATCCCCCTCTCTTGCACCCAGCCCTAGCCGCGAACCCAGAAGGATATTTACTCTCCTCTTGGATTCCTCAGGAAGCCTCCTTGAGCTCGCGCGGGCGCCGGGCGCACCCTCCTCTCTTGCGCCCGGACAGTAGGGCGCGGCGCCTCCCAGTGCGCGGTGCGAGGAGGCTGTGCCCGGGGAACCCAGGCCGCCCCCGCCTCCCGCTTCATCAGTGAAGGCCTTGGCGTTGGCCAGTGGATGGCCAGGGGGTGGGGAGCGAAAAATAGCTGTAGTCGTTGTAGCAACTGGACAAACATTCCAGAGGTTTGCCCGAGGTGTGAAAGCCCAAGACTTGTGTGGATTTTCTAATTAAAATCCAATAAAGAGCCTGGTATTGTCATTGTGATTTGTGGGATAAATGGGAAGAGGGGACACTTCCATTTCTCCCTCCTCCCCATTCTCAGCTCACTCTCCAGCTCGCTGGCCGCCCCCTCCCTATTTGCTCAGGTGCAACCTTCCCCCCCTCGTGCAGTTCACACACAGGGACTCTCCAGAAGCCCGAGCTTCACAAGGCACTATTTGCACAGCCCGGCCTCTCTTCCAAGCACTCGAGATGTATATTTGAATTTTAAATGGCCAGGCCTGCTCAGAGCGCTGGAAGCGCAGGTTCTCAAGGCCCCTTGACTACCAGCTTTACCCAGCCCTCTGTAGCTCTTGGAGGCTCACTGTCCGAGAGGACAATAATTGAGGATGGGGCGGAGCGCAGGGGGCCAGGGAGGAGGGGTAGGGAGGTCCCAGTCTTCTTTGCATTCCAATCTCCAGGATCATGCTTTTGGCAAATAGAGATTGCCAGAAAGAATCTTCCTGCTGGAATTACAGAAGGCTTTTAATCTTCTCATAGGTTTCTCCGGCATGAAGTGCGGGACTGGCGGTTGGAAGCACTCCATAGCCCCCCCGGAATGCGACCCGGGGCTCTAGCGCGCTGGAGTCGTCGAGTCGCACGACCCCGCTTGACGTACACGGCGCGGCGTCCCAGCCCGCGTGCGCAGAATGCCAATGAGCTGCCCTTCGCGGCCGGGGTCTGCACTGCCTGCGAGACCCTCGGGGCCGGATTACCGCTGCTCATTTGGGAGGAGATCCCCTAGGGACTCCCGCCTGAGGGACTCCGCGAACCGGGGTGACTAGGAGGCCTTGGGTGGCCAGTGCAGACTTGAGGTCCAGGAAAAAGCTTACTCAGAGCCTGGACTACCTGCTACCTGTGTTTCTCACTCAGACTTGAGAGGAGCGCCCGAACGAGGGGGGTTGGGGTGTGGTCCAGGATCTGACACCTTCCCACAGGCCTTCCAGTCTCCGCTCCTGCATGTCCTAGCCAGCTATTGTTTCTAGAGCCACACTTTTCTTTACCTTCTCAGTGTTTCTTGACGTTTAAATAATTTTCTACTAATATATGCAGTTAAAATACACTTTAGGAAACTTGGGAAGTTGGGGTGGGGGAGGGTGACGCCAGAACTCTACGGAAAGTCACCGTAGTAAATTAAGCTGCCCTGCCAGAGTACACAATCCCTAGAGGCTGAGCAGGCTGCCAGCCTTCCTAGCTGTTCCTTCCTGCAACAGAGTGTGGCGTTGCAGACCCAGGGAACTCCACCTCGCACCGGCTGGGGGCAGCCGCTCAGGGCCGGAATCGCTTTCAGCAGTCTAGCCAGGGGCTTTCTGTATCCCAGCTGGGCTCCTAATAAGAACGGATGCTTCTGGGCTTGCCACCTCCCGAAGTTGGAAGTACAGAGTTTATTACCTCCCACCAGGCCTTTCCCCCACAGGCTTAGCAAGTGAGTTAACTTAGTTTTGAATCCACAGGAGCCCAGCAGGGAGAAGTCAGTACCTGGGTTTATGCCCTGGACAGACCCTTCTGTCCATGGTATGCGGAGGGGGGGAAGGTGGAGGGGGGGCTGTCAATAGGTTAAGCCCTAAATGAGTGGGAAGATCAAGGCAAGCGCTGGCTAAACCAGGAATCGCCAGAAGAATCTTAGGACCCCCTTCCACAATGCTCTTGACACCCCTGTCTCTACTACCTAAAGCAGGGAGCTCTGAAAACCACACAGCCTAGGAATTTAGGCATGTAGAGATGCTGGCCATTGGCCTAAAAGGTTGCAGAGGGACCTGGTTGGGGTGGAGTGATGGGGTGTCATAGAATATTTCCCCACAACAGAAATCTACTCCTTATCAAGAGCATTCCTCTCTTTTCATGGCTTTCATCCTCCACTCCATCCCCCTTTTCTTCCAGACCTTCTGATGGAAAGGGTTGGAGGTGGGGGGCGGTGGAGAAAGGCCATGGAGAGGCTAGCTTACCCGCTTTCACAGAGCAGTGGATGTGTGCTTTGGATTCATAGTAGACCCAGTCGAAGCCAGCCTCCACAGCCAGGCGAGCCAGCATGCCATACTTGCTTCTGTCCCGGTCAGATGTGGTGATGTCCACTGCTCGGCCCTCATAGTGCAGAGACTCCTCGGAATGATGGCCATCCTCATCCCAGCCCTCAGTCACACGCAGCTTCACTCCTGGCCACTGGTTCATCACAGAGATGGCCAAGGCATTCAGCTTGTCTTTGCACCTCTGTAGGGAGAAGGGGGAACCCTAAGTGACAGGCACCTTAGTTGGTGGTTTTTCTCCCAACCACAGGCCCAGGACTCAGGGGTTGTATGAATGAGAAGTGGGTGGGGGCATAGCAGCTGCTGGAGGGCCAGGTTCTCCAGGGAACCAGCTAAGGGCCTGTCTTCAGTCCAGAAACTTAGATGCAGCTACCTGAGGAATGAGAGTGGTTTCTTCTTGGGTGAGATTCCAGGTGGCATCTCTTTGGTGACACAGAACTACAGATGCACTTTAAGGACTGAAAGCCCTGCATTAACTGTGGAGACTGGGCCTTTCCTTTATCTGCCTGGCCTGAGGAAATCCACAGCAGCTCTGAGGGGTGAGAAGCAGCCCCAGGATGAGCAAGCAGGTGAATGCTGATGTCCAGCATAGGCAGGGCCAGAGGACAAACATTCTTGGTTCAGGCAGCCACATTCTTTCCCCCAAGGAGCTCCTCTTTGCCAGGCTTGTCTGGGGCCTGATTGTATTCGTGTTTTCTTTGACTGGGTTCTCTTCCTCCCCTCTTGTTTTCTTGGCCCTGCACAGAATGGTGTCCGGCAAGTTTGAAGAGCAAACTTAAGAAGTGGATGGGGGTGGGGTGGGAAAGGTAGGGGGATGGGGAGCCAGAAAGGCCCAAGGCTTCTGAGCCCTGTCCAAGAGGGGGTCTACTGTGAAATTTCTGTTACTTCACCTCTTCCCAGGCAGGGCAAAGTGGAATTTGGGATAGTGGGGGCACTTTTGGCTTAAGGAAAATATGTAGGAAAAGTGAGGGGGCTGGGTCAAGCCTGTGTGGGGGAGCCCTAACTCACTGCTGGGAAGTTTGTGCTGCTGCTGGTGGCGAGCTGACTGGGAGTTTGTGGCACAGACAAAATGGTAAGGGCACATTACTCAGAGAATTGGACCCCAGTGGAGGCAGGAATGATTTCAAATTGACTTGTGCAGAGGGTAGGGCTAGTAGCTCATGGTCCCTCAGGCTGAGAGGATTTCAGGCAGGTTATAGAGATGGGAGAATGACCCTAGGCCACAGGTTCTAACTGTAGCCAGGACTCTTACAAAGGCTTCAGGGTCAGACAAAAAGAAAAATCAAGTGTATCTGGCAGCAATAAAGCCCAGGAATACGATTGTAGAGTTTAACACACAGCAAGTAGGAGGCATGTAGTAACAACAGGTTCGCTCTGGCAGGTTTTTGGGCCTGCCAGCGGTTTTCCTTAGGAGAAAAGCCCAAAGGACAGATTTGGAGTGAGGTCATCTTAGGGACTGAACGCGTTTTACATGAAAATCAATAAGTAAACCAGGGTCAGTTTAGAACTGAGATTCGAAGTCAGTGCGCGCAGGCGCACTCCACGGTCGCACTGCTTATCTCCTCCTTCATTCCAGCCTGCACTCCACCCCGCTCCCTTCTCTCCGGAGTGGGAAGCTAGCTCTAACCAGCTTTCCATCCAGCAGCAGGGGCGAGCTAGGGTAGGCTAGAGAGGGCTCCGAAGCCGGATACCCTGAACTGCGCCACTAGGGCAGACACAGAGGACCCCAGGAAAAGAACTCCGGGCTGAGATAGGGCCTCGGCTGGGACAGGCCAAGGCTGATTGTCGCTGAGTTGGCATCCGGTGCCCCAGAGCCCTCCCCCGCACCAGGCCCGGCGAGGTTCTGCTGGTAGATGCAGGGTACTTCCCCGCCCCCGCTGGAAGGGAATGTCGCAGCAAAGCCGGCAAACTCAGCCCGGTTATTAATTCATTGGGTCGTGTGCCGCTAATCAAGCCCGACTCTGTGCAGCCACCGTGAAGCCCGGCAGGGTCACTGGGGCCCGGCTTTGTGTCTGCGGAGGCCAAGTTGTTCCTGGGCCTCCGGCCCACCTTCCGGATCTGCACACCGGCGCAGTCCATGAGCGCAGAGCAGGTAGAGACTGTCGCCTCCAAGAGTGGGCTTCCCACACTGTGAAGGAGGTGATGTCCCACTTGAAGAGACTCTACTCTCTAAACACACCTCACTCCATTCTTTCCCTAACTGGGGCGGGGACAGACCTCACTCTTGAAAGCAGAAAACCCTCTTCAAACCCACATCTGGGCTCCTTTTCCAGGCTACCCCCTAAACACGTAGGAAATCTATTCAACCAGGTTCCTCAGGTGGTTCCCCCTCCTTTACCCTGCAGAGCCTGCAGATTGGGCCTCTCTCGCGGCCGGCCTCCCACCCCAACCCCCTGGCCGCGGGCACAACAGCCTGGCACTCTCTGGGGCCTGGCCTGAGCAAGGAGAGTGTCTGTCTGCGCTTCCCTCTCCGGAGTTAATATTAACCAGGAGCTCCTGCGGTCCAGAACTGCTCTGAAAGTTCCACTGGGGACGATCCTGCCATGGTTGAGGGACTTGGGCTCAGTCACCTTAGAGAGACAGACTGAGAGGCAGGCGAGACCGAAGAGAGGGTCACCGAATCAGGTGGTTGGTTAAAGAGGGGCTGGCCAATGGCAGATTCATAGGAGAATGCTCAAATCCTGAGCTCCGACTTCATTCCTTTGCTTCTAGTCTAGGCGTCTTTTCCCTTCCTCTTAACTCGGCCAACCCTGAATAAGAAGCTGGCGTATCAAGGGGAGCTTCCTGCCACCTTTACAACCATCTTCATTGGGGGGGGGCGGTCTTTACGGGGTGGGTGAGAAGATCCTGGCCTGGCTTTCCCCAGCCCCATTTTTGCTGTCTCTACCCTTTCTTTTTGTGTTGGGAACCAGAGGAGCCATAGCTCAAGGGGGGGGGGGGGGAGAATACTTGTTTTTGTTTCCTTCGTTTGAAGGAACTTGACAGAAGGTCAGAAGTTCAAATGCTGCTGGCGTGCGCACGCGGTGGTGGCGGCGGCAGCGAGAGTGACCGGCTGTAGGACTGCTGGGCCTTGGGTCCCGGCCGGGAGGACCAAAGTCAGGGAAGGGACGTAATTGGGAGTCGCCTTTAGGGCGCTAAGGCCCGAGGGGCGGAGAAGGCTGCAGAAGGGTTGCAGTCCAGGTCAGGCCCCCGGAGCTCCCGGCTTTGCGACTCCTCCCAGCTCAATCCCTGTCTACGCGCCCAAGGGAATGAGCGCGCTCGGAGCCCTGCGCTCCGCGTGTGCAGAATCAGGAACCAGCCGCCCGAGCCCAGCCCCGCGCGCGCTGAAACCCTAGCCGCGGGATCGATAACGCAGGAGTAAGTGGAGCTGAAAGGCGTCTGCCGCGCCGCACGGCTCGGCGCTCTTGCAGCTCTGCAGCACGCAGAGGCCCGGCTCGCTGGGCAGGGGAGCCCGCCTGGGACCCCCTCGCAGACCCACGAGGGCTGAGGAACCTTGCGTGTCCTCGCCAGATCTCTTTGCTTTAGCATTGTCTCCCTCCTCACGCGTTCACAAGGACCTCCTCACCCTAAGACCTACCCCCCTGGGGGGGGCAGGGTAACCAGGGGATAAATGCCTGGAGCTGGCGGGAGAACTAGCTCCTGCAAGCTGCACCAGTGCCCTGCGGCCCGCGCAGAGTTAACAGTAGCTCGCGCAGCTTCCCGGCTCCGGCGCGCGCCCACACTCGCGGTCCAGATTTAAGGTGGTCGGGAGCAGATGAGGGAGATGCGGGGGGGGGGGATGGCCCTGTCCTTAGCCTCCAAGACTCCTCTTTGCTCCATCTCTGGCCCTAAGGCTAGTCTTCTAGGTTCCTTAGTCTGCAGGTACCCGGTGGCTAGCTGCGCGACGCGTCGCAGGCAGCTCCATGCTCGCTCTCTCCAGCCCCCGCCCCCTGCTCTTGCGCCCCGCCAGCGCCGCTCCGCCAGCCGCTTGGCGCACCTAGCCCTAAAGGTAGGACTTGAATATTTTAATAGGGCAGTAAAAAGGATGCTGACCTATATTTGCAAGGAAACCCATTTCCAGCTTCAGTCATACGTGCATGGAGTTTCAGAAAGTCTCGATTTGGCTGGGCGATTGGCAGCCTAGAAATCTCAAAGAAGGTGGGTTGGGAGAGAGGATAATGTTTTGCTTTGCCCTCTGTCCATCCACCCTTGCCGCTACTGCTACTAATATTTCTTCGCTTCTAATTCTTATGCAAGCAGGTTGAAAATTAAAGCGATTGCAGAGCCAGCAAGTTCCAAGTCCCTCCCCTAAGGTACCGCGGGCTCTGGAGAACAGAGGAGCATCCTTAAAGAAATATCAATACATTCCCTCTGACCGGCACAATTGGAGACGCTGGGATCGCAGTCAGGCTACGTGATACAGTGGGGACAGGAGGAGCGCCTCTGGAGCTCCTGCCTTTTGTCAGAACTGCCCCCTGGATTTCCTAGTTAGAGTTCTTTGGTGGTGGCGGGGTAAAAGGTTGGGGGTGGTCTTGGGAGAAAAATACAGAAAGGGAAAGGTAGGAGCTAGGAGCTGAAATGCTCCAGGCTATGTTTGCAATGACCTGGAGGCCCCTTGAAGTGGTAGGGTCATCCCCGCTCCCTCCATTTTCTGTCCCCGCTTGGAAAGGGCAGACACCCCCAGAGTGAAGGTCTCTCCAAGTTACAAGCTAGAATAGAGACAGATAGAGGAGGCCATCCCGGGAGACTAACTAAGTGAGGGACATAGCAAACCCCATCTTCTGGTGCCCCCACACTACCCAAACCCTAAACTTCCTGCTGGACCCTTCACCTTCTTTCTCCTCCCGGAAGAGGAGTGCTAGGTGGGCAGGTGGGTGGGGAAGAAGAGGGCCAAGCCGCCTTTCTACCTGCCCAAAGAGCAAACAGAGCGGGGCTGATTGCTTGGTCACAGGCAACCCCCCAGGGGAAGAAGCCCTTTTCCCACCCGCAATGGGTCTCTACCTGAGTCATCAGCCGGTCTGCTCCCGTGTTTTCCTCATCCTTAAATATGATGTCGGGGTTGTAATTGGGGGTGAGTTCCTTAAATCGCTCGGAGTTTCTTGTGATCTTCCCTTCGTATCTGCCGCTGGCCCCTAGGGTCTTCTCGGCTACGTTGGGGATAAACTGCTTGTAGGCTAAAGGGGTCAGCTTTTTGGGGTGCCGCCTCTTTCCAAACCCCCTACCGGGCCCGCAGGCCAGCCCCGGGCACACCAGTAGCGAGGAAGCGAGGACCACCAGAAGACATCTCGCTAGCAGCAGCATCTCGTCCGCGAAACCCGAGGACTTGCGAGCTGTCCCCGCGCGGTCTGTGCGCGAGCGGGTACGCGCGGGTGTGTGCGTGTGCGCTCCTCCTTGCGCTCGGCTCTCCCTTCCTCGCTCGGCTCGTTCGTTCCCTCTGGCGCTGCCTGGCTCTTTCTCTTCCTATATAACCTTGCCTGCCGCTGCTGCAGGGGACTTGTCTCCGATCGCCACCCAGACAGGGGCTGCGATGGCAGGCTGCCGGTCGCTGGTAACGGAACACATCGGAGTTGGGTCTCGAGACAGCAATTAAAAGACAAAAAGAGCCTGATTTTAAATGGTAGCAAGGCTGGAGAGCTTGTGAGACAGGCTGCCTTTCGCACTATATTATAGCTGGCAGGGGCGCATCTGATTGGCCAAGCCGTACAAGCTTGTCTTCTGATGTTAACCCTGAGAAAGACTACATTCCCCCCCTCTTGCTGCTGTGGCTTTATTTTCACCTGAAGGCTTCCAGTTTAAAAAAAAGAAAAAAGGGCTTTACTAAGGTAAAGGTGGGCGGGAGGGAGGAGGCATGTTTATTGGAATAATAGCCCGCACTGCCTGCTTTGTGTGCATGGTTGCTTCCCCCTTACTTCCTCTAGAATGGTAGATGCTTTGGTTAGAGCCAACATAAGTTTGTAAAGGACAGTCCAGATGCTCCCCACTCCAAGCTTCAGCCATCAAACATTCTCTCAATTGTTTGAGGGCAAAGCAACCCCACTCTTATTTACCTTATTTACACTCCCACCCCCAGACGTGAGTGTATATGCTAGATGTCACTGGGTTATGAGGAAAAGCTCACCCTGAGTGTCTCCTGAGTAGTTAGCATCATAGGGTAGAGGGTAATCACAAGTGGCATGACCTTAAGCATTTCTCTTTTAAGTGCCTTAGGGAAAGTTAGAAATACTGTCCTTCGTTGTGTTTTCAATGACTGCATCACAGGCAAATCTCTGCAGATGGACACCGAGGGGCAAGTACATTTTGAACTGCAGGATGGCGCAGGGCACAGGCCCAGTGGGTCTAGGTGCTGCACATCAGCTTAGTGAGGGGAGGAGGCCAGGCTGGTGTGTGCTTGATGGGTGGAGGCCATTGTGCCTGGGCAGCCGAGAGTGGGCAAGGCTGCACACATGCACCACCCCCACAATCGATCTCAGCAAAGTGCAGGGCTGGGATAAGCTGAATGTGGAATTTAGGTTCGTCAACACATCTGGCCTTACCATGGAGTTTTGCAATCTAGTCTTCAAGGACAGAAGCTAGCCAGGTGTAGGGGTTGCATACTGAGGCTGGTAGGGACCTAGGGGACAGTGTTATGACCATAGACAGGTATCTGAGAAGAGGACAGGCTGTCTAGAGGCCAGTATTGTTTGAGTGTCCAATCCCATCCCTCTTTTTTTTTTCAGAAAAAGAAAAATCTCAAGAATAGTCTTAGTTAAACCAGAGAAATAAATATGGAACTCCTTCCACCTTTTCAATGGATCATAGGCTTCTGCTTTGGCCCTTCCCCCACCCTACTCACAGGCAATGGTTCCTCTAGAATGGGCAATGGGGGTGAGCTATTCATGTGGAATGGAACACCCGCCTGCTTGAGGACCCCTCCAATGTCACCCCATCATGAGACAGGCTTCTCTCTCTGATTCTGTCCCAGTGCAGGGGAGAGGTCCAGCAAGCCAGAAGCTCAGTCCTCAGACAATGGGGTCTTTTAGCAATTCCTTTTGCTTAGAAACTTGGTTGCATTTGGGCTGGTGGTGGTGAAGGGGAAAGGTGCTTGTTACTGTCTACTGAGAGTCTCCGCAGGGAGCATGGAGAAGGCATCACTATTCCAGGGTGGGCAGGGGTTGACCCAAGCTCTTCTGCCCCACAGCTCTGGGTTTTCTATCCTTAGATTTGTGAAGAACAAGTGCAGATTCCTGGTGGGAAGTGGTCCTGGTTTCATGCAGGCCAAGTGAAGAGACAGGTTCTCAGGTCATGTGTGTGCATGCCCCCAGGAAATGTAGATTAAAAAAAAAAGGGAGCTGCTGTTCTTGACCAAGGAGTGTAGGCTTGTGGCTTTCATATCACTGGGCGGTGCTGGGCCAGAGAAGAGCAGCACATCCCAGAACCTCATCTAGTCTCAATCTTGTCTTACTCTCCACGCATGCTGGCCAGCACCCTTTCCTTTGAGTGTAGACGGGTGAGTGGATCCCGCACCTGCAGACGGCTCTCCTCAGAATCATATGGGGTGAGTGAATGTAGCCTGGAAACAAACCCTTCAGCTGCCAGAGTTCCACGTGCACGCGACTGGCTTTGGAGTGCCCAGATATAATCAGCTCCCCCTTGGCTGTGGGAAAGGAGAGTGACTTGGTTCTGCACTGGCCTATTGCTCACCCCCACTCCATCTCTAGGAACAAGGGATGCTAGTTCCAGAGAAGATCTGCTTAGGGCTGGTCTTTCTGAAGACAGGGAGGATCTTCATAAGAAAACAAAGATTCATTATAAACCCTGTTGTTTTTCACCTTGTACCTGCGGGCAGCTTGCTACCTGCTTCAGGCTGCAGAAATGCTTGGATAAAAAGCAATCACTGTCCATATTTGTTGTCTTGAAAACGAGGTTGTAAGCCTAACCGTTGGGGGGAGAGTGGTAAGTGAGGCTGCTGTCCTCTGCCCTCTTCCCTGTACATCCCACCCACTCCCCACTTCTCAGACACCAGACACCCGCTGCCTTCCACCTCCAGACACCAGATGGCTCCCTCTCTTTGCCTTTCCCCTCTAGACCATTGGGGCCCCTCCCTGTGCCTGCAAGAGGTTCCAAAACCCAGCCTCTGCCTGGCAGGGCCAGCCATCCCTTTAACTCTCAGGGCTACTTCTTATTCATCTGGGCCCAGCTATTCTTCCTGCCAGGCATTGGCATCCTTCTCACACTTCTCCTTTTCATCCACCTTTCTTTTCTTCACTCTGAAGAGGACTGGCCAGCCTGTATGTCTGCCCTCCCCCCCCACCCAGGAGGCGCTGTTCTGTGCATGGCCCCTTCCCCCTTCCAGCCCCTGCCACTAGATGGCGTCCTCACTCTGCCTTCAGCTTTGGCCTGCCAGGTTTGGGAAATTCCACAGTCTCCAGTTGGAAAGACCTGGATGCAGGGCAAGGCTCTTTGGTTCACCCTCCTCTTGACTCTGCCATCTGTCTTTCCTTCCAGACCCTTACTTCCCTTTCCCCCAGTTTGAGACAGGGATGCCAGTGCAGCCTCAGCCTGCACTTCCAGTCGCTGGCAGGGCTGGCCTCATTTTTTCTTTCTGGTTTCCCTCCCAGTTGATATCTCCTCCTTCCGACAGCTCTGCATTGTCTCGTTCCATCCAGTCACCCAGTTAGTTCCATTTTTCTTCCTGAAATTTTTAAATTTTTGGCAAATAGAGTTTCCGCTGCTCCGTTTTGTTCTCCGGAGTGACAGGTAGGGGAGAGGAAAACCCCGCGGCTAGGAAGCAGCTTCTGACTTAGTCACATGGCTGAGTGACAACTGTGTCCATACCCCCTTGGTCCTTCAGTGGCATCTGCTGGTCCCCACACCTTAGTGTAAGCCATGGGTATCACCTCGTGGGTTCAAATAGGCCTCAGCTCCGTGGCTCCTTATAGTCTCTAATTGGTTTCTGATTTACTAGAGGGCCACCAACTATGTCTGTGCCTTGGAAAGAGGAACTCAACATGTTCAGGTGGCCTCATAACCCAGAGGGCCAGGGGATGGCTTGGGATGTCAGACCCAGTTCTTCTGAGCTTGGTGTGGACCTTTCTCTACCACGGCAGCTTTGCTACTCCACCATGCCGCTGCCATTTCTCCAGTCTCGGAGCTACTGAAGCGCAGATGCCCTTGGGAAAGGTAATACATTAAGCCTGTACATTAAAATCACCTGGGGAGATTTGAAAAAAAAAAAGTATGCCAGCCAACAGCCACGGGGCCTTGCTCCCAAACAATCAAATCAGAGTTTCTGCTTTGCTGACTCTCTTGATGGGAATCCCCAAGACCTGGGGCAGGGGAGGGGGAGCCACCTGGCTGCAGGTTTCAGCTGGACTGGGGATGTTCCCTAGTCACATGAGGATGTTCCTGGGTCCCCAAGAGACCCTCTTCTATGGCTGCTCCTGGCAGGGAACAACACACATGGATTCCTAGGACAGAGCAAGAGACTGGAAGTAAGCTTAATGAGTTTCTTATTTTTTCTAGAGAGCAGCGTTGAGGTGTAGTGAGGGGCCAGTGTATGGGTGAGGGTATACATGAGATCAGAAGATTTGAAGTGCTACAGCAAAAACTGGTGGATGGGGGGAGAAGGCAGAAAACTGTGACAAGCCACTCTGTGCAGGGTAACCACAGGCCGAGATGCTCAAACACGGTGGGGCATGGAATGGGGTCTCTGTCTTTGGCTGCCACATTGAGGAATGGAGAATCAGACCATTTTTACCTTCTTTCTGACTCTGCGGAGCTTCACTACCTGCTTTGACCTACTCTGGCCAGAGCCACTTGCCAGACAGGGTGAGCAGTAGATCTTTACGTCATCTTGGCATCTTCCATCCAGAAAGAAGAGAGAGAGAGAGAGGAGCTAAATGCTGCTGTGCCAGGTATGTGCTGTATGGGAAGGGACACCCAGATTCATCAGGCCTGGGAGTGGGTGCTGTGATGTGTTGTGGAAACTTGTTCCGTGTGGCCATTCATCCTGTTGTGCTCTCACAATGGCCCCAGAATCACTGTGACTCCTATTGTATCTGGAATCTATATCAGTTAGAATGTAGATTCCTAGCGTGCTGGTTGGGTTTTTGCCAACTTGACACAAACCTAGAGATATATGGAGAAGAGAGACTCCCAACTGAAGAATTGCCTCCGTCAGATTGGCCTGTGGACAAGGCTGTGGTGTGTTTTCTTGATGGATGATTGATGCGGGGAAAGCCCATGCCATTGTGGACAATCCCAACCCAGGGCTGGTGAAAAATGGTCTGAGCAAGTCATGGGGAGCAAGCCAATAAGCAGCACGCCTCCATGGCCTCTGCTTCAGTTCCTGCCTTTGGGTTCCTGCCTTGACTTCACCTCTGAGGCCCTGCCATGTGGAAGTGTAAACCAAATAAGCCCTTTCCTTCTTCAAGTTGATTTGATCATGGTGGCTTATCACAGCAGTGGAGAAGCAAGCTAGTCTTTCTGGAAAGTCTTGGAACTCAGGTTAGGTAAGGGATTCCCTGGAGATCACTGTCATTGTGCTGTGGAGAGAGAGCCTAGGGTCTGTGTGTGACAAGAAGGAGCTCCTGCTAGTCCTCTATGCTCCATCTCTTTGAAGTTCTCACTTGTAAAAAGAGGGTCAGAATCCCAGGGCTCCCTACTGTTAGCCCTTCCAGTGCTCAGGCCACTCAGCCCACCTGGGAAGTTGTGATCCTAACTGCAGAAGAAGCTGGTGGCCCAGGCCACAGCCACAGTTTAGATGAGATTGAGAGCAAAGCCCTGATCCCTTCCCCTCTGGACACAGAGGATAATGCAGCATTCTGACCCCCGTCACAGACCGTGTCCTAAGCAGCCTGATCTCCCCACACTGGAACCAACTGCTGTCCAGGAATGACCATATCAGCTGTGGCCTGGGTAGGGCTCTATTACAGCTGCAGGGTCCAGCTCGAGCCCAGGGCAGGAAGAGGAGATCCAGGAGCTGGACGAGCATCAGCCTTTCTCCTGCTTTGAAGGACAAGCTTCTGTTTTTGCTGTCTTGAGAGAGACCTGGCCTTTCTCCTTCTTCACAGTGAAGCCGAGAGCCAGAGGCAGCAGAGGCCGGTGGTTCAGGCCTGGTGTGGTATAGAAACAGTCAGAAAGAGGGATGGCAGGAGGGAACCAGCTGGGTATGGAGGTGCGGTGGTGAGGGCAAGGGGCGGGGTGTGTCAAGAAGTGGGAAATAGCACAAAAAGGGAAATCAAGGATGCTCAATGAACACTTGAGTTGTCCAATGTTAGCCAAGCTGTGAGAACCTGACTCACTCAGTAGGCTTCTAACCCCGCAATTTTCCCACGACCTAACATATAGGGGGCTAGAAAACCAAGTGGGCTGCTCTGGCTCACTTCTTCCCCTGAGGCAGGGGGGCTTTGGAGAGGATCCTGCTAGCAGAAAGTGGTTGCTCATTCCATGTAAAGCCACTTTCATCAGGGGCTGTGTGGTCCTTCTGAGTGTTCTAGGAGTAATGTCAGAGTGGACACCAGAAGCCTAGGGCCCGGACCTGGTGGGTGGACAGTGGGTGGGATGCTGAAGTAGGCAGCTTGAGATCAGGGCAGAAGTTTTCTCCAAGGAGAGGGTTTCTCCTCCCCTCTTTGTCTCTCACCCACAATCCCCTCCTTCAGTGGATATGGGATTTTATTTCTTTGGGGGCTGGGCTCTTTATTTTTGAATCTTACCCAGAGAGGACTTCAGGCCAGAAGTCACATGTCACTTAGAACTAAAGTTAGTAGCATTTTCTTGCTCAGTGTTGCACATATCTTTCAGTTGTACTTGGATCGAGTGTCAGTTCCACCAACACAAAGAACCCTGTCAAGGAAACGGAGGCACGGAGTTAGTACATCCTCTCTGACCCCACAGGGAATCTATGGCAGGAGTATCAGCAAGCACGGTCTCCTGGACCCAGAGCCTGCCTGTGGGTCGTAGGATCTGTTGGGCCTGCATTGGAAGAGAGGAAGCGGGTGGAATGAAGGTCCTGGGTACCAGGAGCGGAGGAGGAAGCTTGAATGTATACTTGGAAAGATAAGCCGCAGAGGGATCTACGAGCCTTGGGGCACAAGCAAAGGGGACCCAGGGATTCCGAGGAGAGAACTAGGGGTGTGTGAGAGTGGTTTCCCTCTGCTCCTTGGTCCTGGGCACATGGGGTCCCTGGGAGAGAAGGAACTGTGCATTTTCTACTAAGCCTCCATCCTCAGCTTTGTCCTGGAGGGGCATGCTTCCTCACAAGGGACAGGTGACCTCACCCAAAAGCACCAAGGCATGAGTGGTCTGTGTGGCCCTGATCCTCAGCTTCCTTCCTTCCTAGTCTGATGTAAAAGTGTTTCTAAGAAAATTACTGTGTGTCAAGAATGGGTGGACATCCGGGTTCAGGACTAGACATGTGCAAGTCGAGTTTCTGTGATTCTTCAACCACCAGTGGAGCCATCTCCCTGCTGCCTCAGAGACCATCTTATTTCAAGGGCTCCAGCTTCTCTGTGGTTGCCTAGATGGACACAATGACTTACAAAAGAGAGATATTTTTAGACGTGGCTTCTAGTTCATTTTCCAGTTGTTGGGATAAACTGCCTTGACCAAAGCAGCTTCCAGGAGAGTTTTTGTTTTTTTTTCTTTTTTTAAAGATTTATTTATTAAGTATACAGCGGTCTGCCTGCAGGCCAGAAGAGGGCATCAGATCTCATTTCAGGTGGTTGTGAACCACCATGTGGTTGCTGGGAATTGAATTCAGGACCTTTGGAAGAGCAGGCAGTGCTCTTAACCACTGAGCCATCTCTCCAGCCCAAGAGTTTTTCTTCATTCAGTGTGAGGCACTGCCCATCATGACAGGCAAGTCCTGACAGCAAGAGCATGAGGCGACTGGTCACACCACTTTTTCAATCAGAAGGAGAGAAAGAGAGAGATAGAGATAGATAGATAGATAGATAGATAGAGAGAGAGAGAGAGAGAGAGAGAGAGAGAGAGAGAGAGAGAGAGAGAGAGAGAGGGGCAAGCTGCTGCAAGGCTCTCTTTCTCCCTTTTATGCAGCGCAGGACCCAAGCCCAGGGAATGGTCCCGCCTACAGTGGGCAGCTCATCTTCTGTGTGATTCTAGTTCTCAGTAAGTTGACAGCTGATTCACTGCCAGAGCTTCCTGCCACAGCCTCACGGACAGGCCCTTGTTTAGGGTTCCTCGGTGCCCTCCAATCAGGACCCTGGGTGTCAGATCCCATTGCCTTTGTCTGGTACCTCTTAGAAGGGGACACGGCCAGGCTTCCATGTGTCACATACCTGCTAGTATAGAGAATAAACAGTGAACTTGGTGCCTGTCCCTGCGCCCAAGGTGCTTCTTCTTTCTCCATTGGCATGTTACAGCTTTGGCAGAAAGTGAAACCTGCTTTATTTTCAGATTCTTGGTGTATGAAGTTCAGGTGACATGTGTGTCCTCAATGGATGTTGTGACAGCTCAGGGCTGAGTCTTTGTACCATCCTCTCTCGGGGCAAGTTGCTTCTGTCCGTGAGTCTGGTAGCTGGTCTCCTACATGCTGGGCACTGAATGCTCAGCTAGCCTGGTTACATGCTTGCTGTGGGCCTGTGTGCTTGGTCTATGTGCTATACACGTGGGCAACTTAAAACAAGGGTAGGGGAGGCTAAAAGTGTGTGGCTTTCTGGTGGTATTTGTTTAGTTTGGAGGACTAAGCTGCACCCTAGCTTTCTTCTGGTTGCTGGGATGACACTCAACCCCAAGAAATACCAGAAACCTTGGCCCTACTTGACAGTCTGCAGGGTGCCTTCCCATTGGGATCTCATTGAGTCCCCAGCACCCCTTGTATAGAGCAAGGGGGGAAAACCAAGTTTATTTCATAACTGGTGTTGAGTGATTTCCAGAAGATTCCCAACCACAGGACCAGGATCAGACCTGAGAGCTTCTCATTGGCTCCAGGTTGATATGGCAGAGGTGCTGAAAACATTGATCAAAGCTTTTGAGTAACTTCAAAAGGGAAGGTTCTAGATGTATCCTCCTCTCTCCATTCCTGACTTTCGAACACAGAACTCCTGCACATACCTATAGAACCCTCTGACTTTGCCATAGATTCCTTGGGCAGGGATCACTCCCGGTGCAGTATGTATGTACTTCTGCCTGCTGCCCTGAAGGTGACCTCCAACCCTCCCAAAGCCTGTTCATCTCTGCCGTCCTCACCCATGGTCCCCAAATTTCTAGCTTATTGTGCTGTGGGAAAATTAACCATCAGCCCGTGTTGTTTCTTATATCCATATTTTGTGCTTGCATAAGATACTTGCGTTCTGACTTCTAGGCTGTTATCAACACATCGACTCACTTCTAGAAGAGTCTTTAGGGTATTGGTTTCATTCGTCTTTGTAGGTCCCCCAGCTAAGATGATGTTCAATAAATATTGATCATTTGATGAAAGTTTTTTTTAATCAGTGCAACACATGCCAGTAGTTTCTATTTAGACAGGAATCCAACCAATATAAAGTGAAGAAACCAGTATATAATAACAACCTCGGGCACCACCGCTGGCATTGGCTTCTCTGGGGCAAATAAGCGTGAGGCCAAAGGCAACTCAACGTAGCCAATTGATTTTCAAGATTTTTTTTTTAAAGCTTGGCTAAAAAGGACATTTAACCAAATTGAGTTATTATTTTTTTTTTTTAAAAAACCCTATTTCCTGTATTTCCCATATTCTGTTGAGTAGCAAACAGGACAAGCCCTTGGGAAGTCACCATGTGGCTTAGTGGGGCTGACCCTTACAAAGAGGCAGCCCTTTAGAAAGCAGCCTCTTACCTCCCCTCCTCTTTTTTTTTCCTGAGACAGGGTCTCACTAGGTAGATCTGACTGTCCTGGAACTGTGTAGATCAGGTTAACCTCAAATTCCTCTTTCTATTTTTTTTTAATTTGGCATAGAAATGCTCTGTGCATGTGGCCCCTTCATCCAGAGGAGCACTGTGATGACCCACTCCCACTCAAGAGCAGCACGACTAATGAGGGCCTTGGGTCCTCTAGGTAATACTGCCAGGTGGGCACATCACATCACACATCAGTCCTCATGATATCCAAGGGACAGGACATTGAATGTGGCTGGATTCTTAGTCTCTGCTACAGGGGTCAATGAGATCCACAGCTCATTCCCTTTCTCTGACTTGGAAGGTAGGACCTCAGTGAGCTGTGTTCATTCACTTTGAACTTAACTCTCCACACCTAAGGCTTGAATGTCCAGGAAATCCAAGTGTCCAGGCACTGTCCAATACTCACGCACAGCTTCTTCCTTCCCCAATGAGGACTACCAGAAGCTAGCACCGTCTGAGGGAGCTGGCTGTTTCTACCAGCAGCCTGTCCACAGAGAGGAGATGGCCTGTTCCCTAGAGAGTCTTCAGTACCACTTTTCCACAAATGGGAGGGCTGAGGAAGAGCCTGGAGGGTGTCTTGCTGGGGGAGGGCAGGATGTCAAGAGAGACCCAAAGGTATGAGAGGGAGCCAAACTCCACACTTCTCCCCTGGCCTTTTCAATGTGAGGTGGCTTGCCCCAAAGTACACAGACCCTCAGACTGAATCCAGCTCTCTGTTTGAGTAGCACCCAGACAAAGCCTGCCCTCGGGGATGCTCCCCTGCTCCCTCCCACCATGGTAACCCCGGCATTCACTGGACCATGGGAGCAGGCCAAGTATGCATGCGATTGTCTTGGATTCTCTTGTTTCTTCACATTGGCAGACGGTGTTTGAATGTTGCGTACATGTTTTTCTTTCTCATCCTGACATATTTATACCCTAGTTTTGTTTTGTTTTATTTGGCCCGGTAGAGAAGGGATGTGAGTAGGAGGTGACGGAGTGGCCAGGACACCCTTTGTATTAGATTGGTTGTGAATGCCCATCTATGAGCATTAGAATTTGACCACGGAAGCACAGGACTTGGAAGCAGTCTTAAAACTGCATGCCAACGTGATCGCGCGGTGTTTTGATTCAGCTATTAATGAATCAAATGAAGCAGGTATAAAGGCTTCACATACCTCAGGCAACCGTTCCATAAAGAAGGCAGTAAAACACGTAATTAGGCAAATCAAATAGGGCACGGAAACAGCTTTCAAATATTTAGTCTCATGCCATTTCCCATTAGTTTACTGTGTGCTTAAATGAGCCTGTGGTTTTATGGCCTGGTTAAAAAGAGAAGCGACTGCAGAAGCACAGCTTTTGAAGGTTGCTTCTTCACACATCAGGGTGCTGAGCAGGGCTGGTTACACCTAACAGAAGGGGAGAATGAGGATAGGACGTTCCAAAGACAGCTCTGGAAAACACAGGGTCGCATCAACTGAAAGTTCCCGAGGCTGCAGTCAGTGGGGTCCTTGGGGGCTCATCCTCCATTCTTGTTTCTGTGAGGTAGATGATCTCTTGGACAATTACAGCAGTTTTGTCCAAATCTGCTGCAATGTGACAACTATTGGTCAACCCTTCGGTCGCCTTTCTTTGTATAAATAATCAATTCTAATCAGTAATTGCATCTGGGCAGCAGTTCAACTCTGCTGTCATCTTTTGGCTCCCAGCATCATGACTCCAAGGGCAGCAATACACTTTACTATTATAGTACTCAAGGCCAGACTGCATTTATTCTTCTGCTTAACCATCTGGTTAATACACTGTGTAGTTCCACGTTTCAGTTCCATCTCCATCGTGCAGAAAAGAGAGGCATGTAAGAGTCAGAGTCTTTAGAATCTGAGCTCCTAGGGAGGATGGACCCTCTCTCTTAGTTTTCACAGCTACAGCCTGGGATTGTTGAAGAGATTTCCTGGGCAAGTTTTTTTTCTAATGTAATTTTAAATTGTTTTCTTCACTAAGGTGCTGGATACTGAATAGGAGGAGGGACTGAGGGAGGAAAGCAGGTGCTAGGTCAAAGATAAACCAAAGCTCTTATGCAAAGAGCTTGCAAACCTAACCCCTATCTGCATGAGTGAGTGGCACGTGGAAAGGGAAACGGGCCAATGCAAACAGGTGTGGATGCAGGGCTAGAATCAGCAAAGATGGTGCTGTGCCTCACTTACCCATGCCCCTAGCTTGCATCCTTAATCCTGCATCACAGCTCAGTGTCTTCTCTTATTGTGGTGTGGGCTTGGGGTATTCTAGACTTAACTGTGGCATTGCTGTCTAATTTGGCCTTACATGTTCTCAAATTGGATGGTTAAATGTCCAGTCATCTGATTTATTGAATAAGACATTCCTTAAGAACCTCAGTTAGCTTGAGGCTTATGCTACACACCTCTAATACAGCTACTGGGGAGGTTGATGTAGGAGGATGACAAGGTCAAGGCTAGCCTGAGCTACAAAGTAAGTCCAAGGCCAGCATGGACAACTTAGTAAGATTCTGTTTCAAAAAATATTGCCAACAGCCAGGCTATAGTACAGGGGTAGAGCGCCCATCTAGCATGCATGTGGGTGTAGGTTCAACCCAAGGAGCAGAGAAAAGAAAAGTCAGCTTAATTAAAATAAAGAATGTCTGTTCTTAACTGTTCCCTTAGGGTTGAGTAGGAACAGGGATCTGCAGGAACCGATGGAGGGTTCCCAACGTCAGCGCATCAGGGAGCTAGCTTAAATCAGATGTGACTATTACATGCTTTTAGGGGTCTTCAAAGTGTGACAGTTTCCTCTCTTTTTTATCCTCTCTCTCATAAGACGGAGAAGGAAAAAAATTCCATTGTTTCATTAGAAGAAAGTGTGGCATTTGCTCCTGGAACAAAGGTTTGTGGGAGATGTGCTGTGAAGGAATAAGAATCCTATTAAAATATTTATAAATTGAAACAGCCCCAGAAGCCACATGCTCTATTAGGCCTTTCAGTGTTCTCTTCTGAAAGCCAGATAAATCATCATTCAGAGAGCAAAGATGAGAAACCCAAACAGACACAAAGAACTCAGAGACTGCTCTAAGAGGAGACGATCCAGGCTGGAGCTCAGCACGGCCACAGACAGCCCAGGAAGCCTTAGCATTTCTGACTCATCAAAAGGAAAAAGGTATGTGTTTGGTGCCTACAGAGAACATCAGGAGGCACAGGGTTGTCTGCCGTGGGCTGCTGACACTTTGCAAGAGAGTGAAGTTTGCCTGGTCTGAGCCTGGAGGAGGTGGAGGTGGGGTAGAGTAAGACCTCACACACCCACACCAGAGACCCCACTCTGACCCTGTGTGGACTCCTTTCAATCAACTCATGGCCTTGGAGAAAGACTTGTGGGTTGGGGACACATTTCTGGGCACCCAGAAGCCTGTTTGCTCACAGGTATAGCTGCCATCACTTACTCATGCAGCCATTTAGTCCACTGTACTCCTGGTGCGTGCTGACGCTATGCCAGCTCCATTCTTCGGTGCAAACTTGAGGCCCATCCTGTGCTGGGAGAAATAGCTGAGGCAAGCAAGGCAAGAGGACATGTTTCCTTCTTCATACCAGGGAGCCAGAGGTTTCTCGGCTGGGCATCAAGTACCAATACAGCTGATATAAATTTGATAGGTCACATCTGCACATCATCAATGGGTTCTACAGTATAGTCTCTATGGGCTTTTTTTCCCCCCTTTTGAGTAGATCTCTTTGCTCTGCTTGGGATCAGTACTGGGACCTTCCTGTCCCCTTCTTAGCAGCAGCACCCATGTTCTGATGAGGGCTTTGTTCCCCTCTAATGGCACAGGCTAGTGCCCACTGTTACAGTCATTATCTGGCTATGGTCCTGTTTACGTGTTTGAAAGTTCTATCTCATTTTGGGGCATCTGAGGTTTGGTTTTCTTCCAGAACTATCTCAGACCTCCAGACAATGATAAGCTACTGTGGAGTATATTTGCAGCATGGGTGTGTGGTCCCAGCTCATGCCATGCTGATCAACTCTCTATCTGGTCTATTCTCTGAACAGAGTGCTTATACAAGATCCAGGGGCACTTGCTACCTGGGAGGTGACGGTAGAGAACAGGCTGTCACATTTCCCTGTTTCATCAGTAGTCTGGGTGTTTGGACTTACTGAGGAGAATGTCAGTTGTGCAGCCATGATGGAAACTGCACAGAAGCTTCTCAGAGACCCAAACTAGAACCATCTTAATGACTCTGCAACCCCAGCACTGGGAAATGAAGTCAGTATGTTGAAGGGATGTAAGTCCTGACAGGTTCATCCTAGCACTGTTTATACAGCAAAGATGTGGAGAAGCAGCTGGATTTCATAAAGGAATGAAGGAATAATTTGGTATATATGCATGGTGAGATATAACTCAACCTTTAAAAAGGAGAAAAGTTCTGATATTTTCAAGAACACAGATAAGCCTAGAAGAAACTATACAAAGGGAAGGAGACCAGATACAGAAGGACACTGAGCTCCCATTTAGATGTAGTGGTTTGAATGAGACTGTCCCCCAGAGGCTGACATTTGAATACTTAGTCCCCAGTTGGTGGCACTATTTGGGGAGGCTTCGGAGGCGTGGCCTCATTGGAGGAAGTATGTCCCTAGAGGCTGGTTCTGAGAGCTTCAAGACTGGAGCCATTTCTAATTAGCTCTCTCTGCTTCCTGCTTGGGGAGAGGTGAGATCTCAGCTCTCCATGCTGTTGTGACTCTTGTCTCCTGCCACAATTCCCTGCCATGACAGGGGACCATGAGCCCAAATAAACCCTGTCTTCTGTAAGCTGCTTTGGTCATGGTCTTTTGTCACAGCAATAGGAAAACAATGGATACAGAAGTGAAATCTAAAACCAGCTAAATTCACAACAACAGAGGACATAACGGTGATTGCCGGGGGTTGGGTGGAGAAAGGGGTACAAAGGTCACTGCAGCCCTAATAACATGTTAGGAATTATACAGTCAAGAGCTGTGTTCCATGCTTAAACCTGACTCAGGGAGTCAATCAGAGAGTGATCTCAAGACCAGAAATGTAACCAGGTGAGAGGATACACCTATGAATTGATGTCATTGCAGCAGCCATTTCACCTGAGTGAGCAAGCCAGGAGAGTGCTTGCTGCGTGCTCACCAAGAGTCCAGTTTGGATCCCCAGTTCCCATGTAGAAGCCAGGCAAAGTTGAACTCTCACTCCTGGCAGGCAGGGAGGGAGAAAATGGGAACGAGGTGGCTCCGTGCAGCTTGCTGGCCAGCCGGTCTAGCTGACCCAGTGAACTCTAAGTTTCTGCCTCCGAAAGTAAGGGGGAGAACAACTGGGGAAGAAGCTATCCATTGCTGGTCTCTGGCCTCTGTGCATGTGCACACACACACACACCCACGTGCACATTACACAGACTGACCGAAACTTGTCATTTTATTTGCTGTTCATACCTGGAACAAGAAAGGATGTCTGTAGGTCTGGCGCCCAGGGCCCCGTAACCTCTTCTTGGAAGGTGCTTGCCTCGGCCATGCCTCGTGCCCATCCTTTCCTGAGGAGAGAGGGCATTCTTCTTCCTCTTTTGCTGTCTTGCTTCGGATGCCTCTTGCTGACTGGATACCCCAGGGTCAGCTGCAGGTAACTCTTTCCGAGAAGAGCTGATTGCTGGAATCACCATCCCGCTCAGTCCCGGCCTGTCCCCCTCCCCCATGACCTAAGTTGTGCCACGGGGGAATGGTGCTTTAAGAGCACCTCCATGCATGGTCAGCAGCATCTCCTGGCACATCCTCTGGGATCCAGCACTCAGGGAAAGCATCACAGGAAGATGGGGAATGTGGTTCACTGATGAGGTGACCAGCAGGCAAGTGGCCAGGAGTAGTCTGGGTTTAGACATGGCCCCTCCTTCTCTCAGAATATCTGGCTGTATCTGGGATGAGAATCTGAATGCTTTGTCTCCGGTGGTGTCAACAGACCTGGAATAACTTGTTGCTGGTGTTGTTCCCTTAGCCCAAGACTGCTGGCCTTACGTGTGGCAGTGATGATTAAGGAGGAAGCCAGACCTGGTGAGGCACTGTTTGCCAATCACAAATGGGAAGTTGCGAGTAGGACTTTAGTGTAATTTCTGAGACAGCTAGGAGACCTGCAGAGGGAGGCTTGGGCTGAGCAGCGGGTGGTAGAGGAGCTGGGTAGGGGTACAGGGAGGTAAGTTCTGGGCCACAGAGCCTGGTCCGGAGGCTGAGTCAGAATCTTCCTTTTGCAGCTTCCATTTTTCTTTTCGTTTTTTTGAGACAGATTTTCTTTGTGTGACAGTACCAGCTGTCCTGGAACTAGCGTTTGTAGATCAGGCTGGCCTTGAACTCACAGAGATCTGCCTGGCTCTGCTCCCCAAGTGCTGGGATTAAAGGTGTGTGCCACCACTGCCCAGCTAGCTTGCAGCCTCCATTTTACAGACAATGGGAGTGAATTGGTGCGTGTTGGCTGGGCTATGAGGGGTGCTGATCTCCACATTAAGTTTGGCTACAACTGAGTCACTGTCAAATACCACTCCACTCAGGTGACGATGGGTCTCTGAGAGCCCTCTGGAAAACTCTGTCTGACTCTTTCTGAGGCCCTTCTGTCCTACTATGTGCCCCACTGCAACACCTCTGATGTGGGGCTCCTACCTCAGTACTCTGGGCAACTGGGCACCTAATTGGACATACCTGGCTGAGGACTAGCGCTACCAGCCACTGAATGGTAACCCAGCTGTGAGTCTGTCTTTGACTTCGCTGTGGTTAGAACTGAGCATCTGTGGGCCAACAGTGTCCTGGGCTTGTGTTTGCTTGCTCTTGGAGTAGAGAGAATCTTCCAAAATGGTAAAAAAGTACCAAACAAGTCAGATCTATGAGGTATCAAGGGCTCATCCCAGGCCACTGGGCTCTTCATTTTGGTCACACATTAAAGGCATCTGGAATGGAAATGATTTGATTTTTCTGGGGTGAGGCTTACTAGTCATTTTCTAGGTGCTTCTGATGGGAGGAAGACTCACTCCCCCCCCACATTAAGTGGTTCAGATATCTGGGAGGGAAATGCCCAGTGGTGGAGGGGCTGGCACAGAGCTACTGGCCAGCAGGTCATACTCTGTCCTCATCAGGGCTCACTTTTATAGTTAGACCGTCTTTTGCTGTGATAAAACCAAGCAACCTGGGGAGGAAAAGATTAATTTCAGCTTACAGCTTATAGTCCATCATCCAGGAATGGCAGGGCAGGGAATGGTACAGAGGCCATGGTGGGGTGTTGTTTATTGGCTTACTCCCCATGGCTTGCTTGTCTGCTTTGTTATAGCATCGAGGACCATCAGCCCAGGAGTGACATCACACACAGTGTGTTGGGCCCTCCAATACCAACCATCAATAAGAAATTATTTTTTTGGAGGAGGTTACTCTGGAGTAACTTAAACATCCCTAAGCCTGTGCTAGGGAGATGGCTCAGTGGTTGCTGTTCTTGCAGAAGACTCCAATGCAGTTCCCAGAATCCACCCATATGGTGGCTAACGACTATCTGGGGGTTCAGCTTCCTCTTCTGGCCTTTCTGGGCACTGCATATATATAATGCATACACATACATCTAAACAAGCATCCATACACACAAAATAAAAATAGTAAAATCTTTGTGGGCTGGAGAGATTGTTTGGTGGTTAAGAGCACATACTGCTCTTGCAGAGGACCCAAGTTTGATTCCCAGCCTCCTTACCAGGTGGCTCACAACTGTCTGGAATTCTGGTTCCTGGGAGAACTGACTTCTCTGGTCTTCTTGGGCACCTGCTCACACATCCACACAACACGCAACTTAAGAAAACAATAAAATAATAACAATAAAATCTTAAAAAATGCCTAAATTGCCAGGCGGTGGTGGCGCATGCATTTAATCCCAGCACTCGGGAGGCAGAGGCAGGCGGATCTCTGTGAGTTCGGGACCAGCCTGGTCTACAAGAGCTAGTTCCAGGACAGGCACCAAAGCTACAGAGAAACCTTGTCTCGAAAAAAACCAAAGGGAAAAATAAAGCCTAAGTTGGAATTTTCTATGTAAACTTTGAACTCACAGATAATAGGATTTGTCTTATCTTCATTTCGAGGTTCTCCTGCTTCATCTTGAGCGCTGGGGTAACAGGTGGGTGCCACCATGCCAGGCATTTGTTTAAGTTCTTGGTGCATTTGCAATCTTTGCTAATTGTATGGTGATTTTTTTTTGCCCCCAGAGTGACTTAAAGCATGTTAGCACTTTGGTCAGTCCTGGGAGACTGGTGGCAGCCCTGATTCTGTCCTTTGAAGGCCTCTTTGACTCGCTGCCCATGGAAGATAATTGGGAACCAGAGTCCACGTTCCCAGGGCAGAATTCTTTGGCAGTGTCCTGGGAACGTGGTGGCCCCTGGGCTTCATGGTGACAGCTGGTGAGCTGGCCCTCCTGTGGTCCTGAGACAGCCTGAGATTGCTGAGAAGCAACAGTGTTTCTAACAGAGGAGACTGGAGGTGTGGTTACCTGCTTCCCTGGCAGGACCACCCGGCTGGTGGTCAGAAAGTCTGGCTTCTTCCCTTATGCAAGGAGGCTGGGCAGGAGACAAGGGCCCAAGGAGCAGCATCCTGATGTTGGAGAGTGCAGGTGTGCTCTGAGTTCTTCGCTTGTTGTGTACGGAGGAACAGATTTCAAGGAAAGATGACCCTGTGTGTGTGTGTGTGTGTGTGTGTGTGTAAGGAGCGCTTCCCAGCGTGTTAGGAGGATGGGTGGCAGGGAGCCTGCTTCCTCTACCTGGCCTGTGCTAGCTTGGCTTCTCCAAGTCCAGGATAGGAGTGAGTCGCAAGTTTTCTGACTCCCCAAGGGAAAAAAAATTCCATCATTGAGATATAATTCACTAAATATATGATTTCTTATTTAAAGTATAGAATTCAATGGTGCTCATCATCTTCAGAGATAAGTACAGCTTTAGACAATTATTTTTGTGTATGTGTGTCCATTCATTTTGTGTAGACATGCACTTGTGTGCGTGGAGGTGTGTATGTGGAGGTCAGAGGAAACTTCGAGTGTTGTTCTTCCTTTAGCATCCCTCCTCTCACTCCTTTTTTGAGATAATATGGCCTTTCATTGGCTTGAAGTTCGCTGATTAGGCAAGGCTGGCTGGCCAGCAAGCCCCAGGGATCTGCTTGTCTTTGCTTCCACAGCACATGTCATCATGCCTTTTTAACATGGGCTCTGGGTCCTCATGCTTGCATGGCAAGCACATTACTGAAGCATCTCTCTGTGCTGGGCAGATTACCTTTAGCTGGAACTCTTCTCCCTGACCCTGGGCAAGCACACATCTCTCTGTCCACCCCAACTTCCTGCTCTGCAGAAATCACAAATGGGCAGTACCTTGTGTGGCCTTGTGCTTGCCTCCTTCCAAGTAGCTCTAGGCTCACCTACCACTGTGGCTTCGCTTTCTGCAACTGAGTGATGCCCCGTCGTGCAGACAGGCCATCTGCGTCCACGCGTCCACTCCCTGATCAAGATCAACTGGGTTTGTATTGGTGGCAGTTTTTACTGTGTTGTATTGTGCTGCTGCGGCCTTTCTGTTCAGTTCTTGAGGCCGTTTCTAGATGGCTTTTCAGGAGCTAGGTCAAAAGTGAGAGGCAGCGTAAGAGATGACAGGAAAAATGCTTGCCGGAAGAATAAGCACGCTTGCTCCTTGACGGTGGCCCTGGACCAGGTGGCAATTTGCAGAGCTCCCCTTGGGAGAGCTAGCCTTTCAGTGTGCAGCATTCTGTGAAGGCTGGTGAAACTGTCTTGGTCCCTTCCCTCAGAAGTGGTTTGTGTCCTTTCTATAATTCTTGAGATTTTTATGTATAATAAAAATTACAGTGAAAACCATGTGTGTGGATATATGCATGGGAACTCAACCTGCAGTGTCCCGAAGTTCTCCATCTTGTTCTCTGATCTTCAGGAATGGGCACAGCCACATAGTTAAGAAGGATTTGTGAGTCATGAGAGGGTATTGACATGTACAGGTGAAGAATACAGACCTTGGGGAGAGGAACAAGGACTCTAGCTTGGCAGCTTTCCTTGGCCTAATTTCCTCTAGACTTTGGGGTGTTTGCCCCTGAGGAATTTCTGTTGTTTGCTGTCTTCTGCCTGAGCCTGGGTGTTTCCCAGCTTTGGTATCTCTGAGGCAGGTAAGAGAACCCTACTAATCTGTGCACAGCACACGCCTACTGCTTGGAATTAATCATCACTCTGTGCACACAGGCATGAGCCAGATTGTGCTGGCTGGCATCCCCATGCTTATTCTCAGCCTTGAGCTGCAGGATAGAGGCCCAGAGAACTCAGTGGCCAATCAGGATGAGTGTAGATGGCGAATCATCTTAGCAGAGCTTCTGTCACAGCAACTTCAATGGATGTGTGTGGTCCTCCAGGGCAGGGACCCTTGGACTGGTCTCCCATGTCTCTGCTGGGCCTGAGTTTCCTTGAATTTGATCCTTTCCCTGGAGTCCTAGCATGGGTCTCTGAGCTCCATGGAGGTCCCTGCCTGGATGGTGACCAGGGGCATATGGTCTTGGAGACAGAGAAAGGGCTTGTGTTGGTATCTAGAGAGAGGTTTGCAGAAGAGCAGATGCTGACCGTTGGTAGCTGGCCACTGATTTCCTGAAGTGTGCGAATCTCTCTGTCTTCAGTCAGGTTTTGTTCCCATGTGTGGACTGCAGATAGAGTCTTCTTGGGCTGCACTGGAAAGGGGCGGGGCAGCCTCCCTGGAATTTAGGCTTAGAAGGTGCCTTGGCTTTGTTCCTCCAGAGGAGGGGCTTACATGTCATTCACATTCTAGCCCCCTTCCTCGCTGTCCCTGTAGGCACAGGAGAGGTTTTAAAGTGCTTGAAGAATTTGCAGTGATCATTCCAAAGCCTCACCAATGAGGGTGCAAGGGGAGATGACCGCACCATTTTTTTACATGGTGTTGGCTTTGCCACTTAGGCCAGAGGAGCACTATTATTTCTTCATGTTGGCTACCTGAGCCTTGGTTGGCAGAGATGGGAAATGGGTCAGGGCATGCATGGGGCACTGCTTATTCCAACCTGGAGAAACCCAAGGCTCCCAGCTGTGCTGGGGCTTCAGAAGTTAGTTATCCACGTGGCAACTCTTTTTCATTTGGTAAAGGGATGGAGCCAAAGGATTTTAAGACACGCCTACTAGGGCTGTCTTATGGCTTTTGGTGACCCTCACATCCCATTTCTTTTCAGGAACACTGATCTGGAGTCAGGATAAACACTGCCTTGCTATCCTTGGTCTCTAGAACCCAGGCAGCCGTTCTTAATTCCTGTTTTGTCCTCAGCAACGAGGAGGTCAGGAGCCTTTGTATCCCATGTTTGTCTGTGGTTTGAGCCCCACATGGTGGTGGGAATATGTGAGAGAATAAAGAAAAATAGTAAAGAAAATAGAAGAGAATAAACAAAAGCCCTGTGTGTTGGTGCATACCTTTGATCTCATCACGTGGGAGGCAGAGGCAGGAGGATCTCCGTGTGTTGAGGCCAGTCTGGGTTACAGACAACCAGAGCTATACAGTGAGACCCTGTCTTGAGAAAACCAGCAAATAAATGAGTGCAGTAAAGCTTCAAGAAGGAAAGAGAATAAGACAGAACTGACAGCCCACCCACTCTTCTGGCTGTACTTGCCTCTGACAGACACTGTCTCCTACTCTCACAGCAGTGTCCACATGACCTTCTCCCTGAAGAGGTAGCACAGCAGATGTCACTCTTAAGGAAGGCTGTGTCCAGTGCTTTGTGTGGCAGGAGGTGGAATTACAAGCCCTGATTCAGGATGTCATGAAAACACTGTGGTTCAATGACCTGATTCAAGGGACCCTAGATTTGAAAATGCAGTAACTTTGGTTGTTTCCTGGACTGTTCACTATCATAAAGACTTGAAGCTAGATGATCTGAATTAGAGAAAAGTGGGCTAACCAAATACATTGCCCTCCACGCTGAGCTCTGGCTCTGACTATGAACTTATATGACCTTGTGGTAGCCTTGGCAAATGCTGAGATAATAAAGAAATATAGATGGTGACTGGAGAGATGGCTCAGCAGTGAGGGGGCTTTGTTGTTCTTGCCGAGGATCTGAGTTCTGTTCCAAGCCTCCATGTGGCAGTTCAGAGCCACCTGTAACTCCAGTTCCGCAGGATATTTCTCCCTCTTCTGGCCACTGAGTGCACTGCATACACATGGTGCATGCACATACCTGCAGACAAGCATACTAGAATAATAAAATAAAACAGAATAAAATAAAAGTCTTAAAAAAAGAAGTAGGTAATAGTGACATTTAAAAGCAACATATAGCATAAACACCAAGTAAGAATCTTTCCAAGAATACTGATTTGGCTCATGGACTTTTTTCCGTGGTATCTCTGTAAGTGTATAGAGTCAGTCCTTTCTCATTCTCAAGGTTGCCCTTGACAGATAAATTTGTCAATATTGGTCCAGTAAGCTGTTATACCCATAGAGGAAGTCCTGAGACCAAGGTCTTTTGGGTTGAGAGCACCAAACGAGGAAGACTTGACTTCGAACCCCAATGTTATCATGAAACTAAGTAGATCCACTTTTTATCCCATGGCTTAGGATGTGGAGTCCAGCGGAGGTACTCGTTACTCCGTAACACTGGAGTCTGCTCTCAGAGATGCCCTTGTTGGTCTATACATCTCAGCTGCAGCACAGGCGCCACAGAGTGCTGTGTGCTTAGCCTTCTTCGAAGGCAGCAGGTCTTGTTTCCTGTCTCCAGATAACAGCTGTCTCCACAAAGCTCAGAAAACAGGTTCAGCAGGTTGTGTGTTCTGATCAGCAAGGCTCTGGCAGTCTCAGGTCCCCCAGTGCTGACTTCACTGGTGGGAGGAAGGGGTTCTGGTTGCCTTGGGGTCCTGTTACTCGAGGGAGGTTAGACCCTGTCTGGTTGTGGCTCTAGCATCGGATTTTCTCTTTAGGGACAGTCTCCTAGAGCAGCCTGTTGGTGTGGCTGTATCTGCCATGCTGTCAAAGCGGAAATCTTAACCTCTGCTCATGACTAAATATACAAAGGGCAGGAGCTCCACTTGGCAAATGGCCCTGTTTACTTGGGGCTGCTTTCCCTGAACTCAGGCAAAGTTCATGCGCAGTTGCTTGCAGATATGGGGGGTTTTGAGCCCCCAGAGCACTTTACAGCCTGCAGGCTCAGCTCTGATCTGCACCAGCAGGGCTTCCCAGACACCAGCGATTCAGTTGTGAACTGGAGGCCTCCTGGTAGAAGTTATTTCCTCCCAGGAGTAGGCCCCATGTCTACTCTGTGGCCCCGCAAATTCTCATGCCTCTGTCTCTTTTCTTATCAAACAAAGAATTTATTGGAGGTTGTGACCAGATATCCATGGGGAGATCTTGGACTTTTATCTCACATGCAAGTGTGTTTCAGCCTGGTTCAGGCAGGTCCAAACAGGGTCGACACATGGCATGACAATGTGACAAAGCGCTTTTATCTGGAGAAGTGTTTGTTCCTCAAAATGATTGGTTATGGAGTGCCTGTGTTAGTCAGCTTTCTATCTTTGTGCCAAAATGCTGAGGGAGACGCTTTGGAGGTGGGAAACTTGGCTTTGGTTCATGGTTTCAGATGTTTCAGTTCATGGAGCCTCTGGTAGCATAGTGCCAGTGTGCAGGGCAAAGGAGGTTGCTTTCACTTGGAGAGAGAGAGAGAGAGCACTAGGGCAGCCGGTGATGTCACTTTCTCACATTAGGCCTCATCTCCTAAAGATCCCATCACTTGAGAACCTGTGATTTGAGGATCATGGCCTTGAGGACATTTCAGATTTGAAGCCAAACAACACTTGCCCTATTTTATTCATTTATTATTAGCATGTATTAGCCAGTGATGTTCACAGTTCATAACTTATAGCATTCATTATGATGTTTTCATACTTTTATATAATGTACTTTGCACATGCTTACTCCTAGTATCCTCTCTTGATCTCCCCCCACTACCCGATAGTCCCTTTCCTCTTCCCAGGTAGCCCTCTTTGAACTTTCGTGTCTTAATATGTATGTATATATATAAATCTATCTCTCTCTCCACACAAGATAATGAAACTAAAACAGGAAGCTCCACAGCTTCAGAATGGCTCTTCTAACCGTATAGAAGTTCATTGAGATGTATAGATTTTGGATATGGTTAATTTCACTGCATGATGTTTTTATTAACAAATTATTTATAATAAAGTTTTAATAAATTTGAAAAATATGCAATATGACATAATTTCAATCTTTATGTCTAAAGAGTGTGCATGTATAGCTATATATATATCTATAACACATTTTCTTTATCTATTTGTCTATTGCCGGGCACCTAGGCTGATTTTGCACTAGGCTACTGTAACTAGTGCCACAATCAACATGGGAAAGGGGTCTCTGTGGTATGCTCACCTGGAGCCCTTCAGGTGTGTCCCAGGCATGGCACAGCTGGGTCACATGATAGCTCTCGCTTTGGTGTTTGGAAGATCCTCTGCACTGCTTTCCATAGAGACTGCTTTAGTTTACATTCCCACCAGCAGTGAATAGGCTTCCTCTTTTCCCACATCCTCACCAGGATTCGTTGTTTGCTTTCTCCATGATAGCCAATCTGCCTAGGGTCAGATGGAATCGCAGTGCAATTCTGGTTTGCATTTCCTTGATGGCTAAGGATGTTGAGCACTTCCTCATGTGTTTACTGCTCATTCATACTTCTCCTGAGAACTGTCTGTTCAGTTCCTTTGTGCACTTGCTAACTGGATGTTTGGTCTGTGGTTTTTTTGAGTTCTTTGTAGATTCCATAGCAGTAGCTTAGGTAGTTGGATCCCCTAGGCAGTCATGTGTCAGTCTGTTTGGAAACATGCTATGGTGTAGCGAGGGAAAAGGCAACTTTCTTTTCCTGGCACACTACTGCACCCATCTGGACCCTGGGATCTCAAGCCCCCACTGTACTCAGATGCAGCTGGACGCCCTCCCCTTTCTGGATTTGGTGGCTGTCATTCCGGTTGTTTGCACTTACAAAGTTCACCATTGCAAACTCATGTTTCAGACAGAACAGAGGGCTTCTGGGTGCACAGTTCAGGATGGAGAATGAGAGAAGGGGGGGCCTATCTGTAGGAACACACCCACCATGGGTACACATGTCAAATTCTATGCCTCTCAGCCTGGGAGTATGTTCCACTTGGGCCCTAGTGAGGCACTGAACCTCAACCTCCTGGTCACCGAGGGCCTGAGGAAGTGTCAGCCTCGCAGCCTGCCCTTTGGAGACATATTCCTGCTCATTTCCACAAGCTTTGCTTTTAGAAATGCCTTGTTTGTGTCCTTTCTTACAGATCTAGCATGCTGGCTTCTGCACTGACTTCGGAGTTTTGCCTGCCCGGTCTTGCTTCATTTGGGACAGTTCCCGACTTTGTAGACTTGACTTTTTTTCTCTTGTAAGATTAGTGACATTCTCTCCCCTCCCTGTCCCTGCCTTGTCAAAGAGAGGGAGAGAGACTCTAGGTCACAGATGTCTTAATGTGTAGGTTGAACTTCTTTGGGGGTCAAATGACCTTTTCATAGAAGTCACTTAAGATCACTGGAAAGCAGATATTTATATTATGATTCATAGTAGTAGCAAAATTACAGTTATGAAGTAGCAGCGACAATAATTTTATGGTTGGAGGTCACTACAACGTGAGGAACTGTGTTAAAAGGTTGTAGCATTAGGAAGATTGAGTACCACTGTCTGAGAGCTAGCATTACCTCATGAGCCAACATCTGCACCCTGTGACTGTACCTATGCTGAGCCATTTATGTCAAAATGATGGGTGTGTATGCTTAGATGCAGCCAGGCATCTCTTTCTTAGGATCTAGGTTGTCATCCAGCTGTGCCGATGTTTTTCTCTGTTGCCCTCTGTGACTCAGCACCGTCCCAGTGATATCAACTGCTTGTATGAGGATGAGGAGGAAGTTAAGCATCCCTCTATTACCTGCTTGAGGAAACGGAGGTGGACAGAAATGCACCTTCGGACGCACCTTCCCCTGTGCCTCCCCGATTCCCTTCAGTTTTGGCATGCACTGTTGATTTTCATTCTCTGGAAGCGTCGCCTTGACAGTGGGCCAGAGAGCTCTGACCAAATCTCACAGATCTCAGCTATCCTGTCCTCGCCGTGCTCCATCTAGGGCTGATTATGCCTGGGTCAGAAACAACCCCACCTTGATATTGAGTCATCTGCAATAAAGTATGGATATAGTGGTACCTGGGGCCTTTCTTGGCTCCTTTGTGTGAACATGAACTTATCAGAGCAGCATCCTTGCTCCACTGGCTGGCAAGGCGTGTGAGGAAAACACAGAGATCCACATAGAGCTGTCACCCTCTACAGCAACACGTATTGAGGAACTAGGTGCTTCCGCCTGTACCATGTATAAAAGTCCACAATAGTTCCTTCATTTTGGTCCTTTGCAGCTCATCTGTGCTTTAACAGTGGCACAGAATACATCCAGTGCTGTCCTGTGTATTCCCATAGTCTTTTGGGAAATCGAAGAGATGTCCTGAGGTGGCACAGAAAGGGACTTCTCTTGCAGACTGGCCAGCACTGAGATGAAAGAGAATATCATTTGAAGTTGCTGGAAGAACAGGCCCAAAGCAAAAGCTTAGAACTCTGGGCTTAGGTTCTAGCTCATGTTCAGTAGGGCGAGCAAAAGCCAGACCACTAACCAGGGAAGGTTGAGGACTATAGGCCAGTGCCACCTTCTCCCTTCACCAGGACTGGAGGCCCCTTTGTCCATGGGATTTCCTTGGATGTGGAAACATTTCATTGCATCTGAAAGCCAAGAAGTGCCTCTCCTTCCAGTAGAATCTGAGGGCAGCTCAGCAAACAGCTGGGTAATGCAGGATGGGAAGGAAACCCTGAGCCTTCACAAGTCAGAGACCCTTGAGTGCTGTTTTGTTTGATTTTTGCATGCAGGCTCTGCTTAATACACATGTAAGATGGGAGTATACCTGGCCTCCTTCTCTCAAGGGCAAAGTCAAGTGTGCCTCATTCAAGCCTAGCCCTCATTTGGTCCCTGGTAACACTGTGCAGACTGAATGGGCACACGGGAAGGTGACAGGAGAAGACCTCCTTCCTTCACCGTGCTCATTGTAGGCAGAGGCCCCATGGTGTCTGGAATGGGGAGATACCTGTCAGGACTGACTGCAGTCAGTGTAGGAGTCAGCTGTTCTGGGCAGCATGGCCCCCAGAGAAAGCACCACTCGGGAGGCTGTCCCCAGGCTGCTGCATGCACCCTCTCCTGCTTCACTGTTACCTCTGCTGGGCTCAGCGAGCCAAGAAAATGCATAGGTCTGACTGTTCCCAGGAGAGGCTTTTCTGCAGTGGCTGCTGGGGCTGGGCTCCCCCTTGCTACCTCCTTAAAAGCTCTGGGCCCGCAGGGCTGTGGCTCTCCTTGGGCCCAGAAGCTGTTAATGATTAACTTGGGAGCCTCTGGTGCTCAGTGTCCCCTTTCTGCTTGCACGTCAGCACCTCCTGCTCTTGAACTGGAGCCAAGGGTGCTGGGGAAGGGCAGCAGTCTGAGAGCAGGAGGAGGGTGGAACCCAGGCCATCCCTATAATTCTAGGAAGAGGCCAGACTGGATCTTTCTTAACACAACTCCACCTCTGAGTCTGGCACCTCGGTAGCACCCTGGAAACCAAGAGACACTGGCAGCCTTTAAAAGAGTCCATGTAGAGGACTCTGGCACCCTAGTTCTGAACTGTGTGAGGGTGCAGGTGTCCCCGGTGGCTTCCCTGTGGAAGCAGCTGCTTTGCTTTTTGTGACCGCTGTCTGTCCTCTCTTGGCTGCATCCCTGCCACCTCCTGTCCCCTCTGCTCACCTCCAGGGAGTGGAACACTTAGGTGCATGGAGACCACTGAACCTGACAGAACAGTCTGGCTTGGGGGACACGCTATACCAGGAACCCTCTCCAGCTGGCATCAGGCTTCTCCTTGGCGGGCAGCCTTTCCTTTTACCCTGTGCCCTGGAGGGTTTCCTTGAGGCTAGCCAGGCCTAGCAGCCCTTGGTGTCCCCACTTTCATTGACTGAGGTCATCTGCTGTGTAGTATAAACTATCAGGGAACCAGTGACAGTCCTTTCTGTATCTCCACATCTGCCTTGGCCTCCTTGTCAGGGCCTTTGCCTGGGTGACACCCGCCCTGGCTCAGTGGGAGATGATGAGCTGGCTCAGTGGTTGTGCTTCCTTCCTCCTTTGCTCCTTCTCCAGCCCCCCTCTTACTGCTCACTTAGTGGGCATATGAGGTGTGGGTGAGGACCAGTAGCGTGATGAGGGTATAACGGAAGGGGAATACATTACATCAACAAGTACCATGGTGCTTCGGGGCTTAGCTGGGCCACGACAGAGTTCTTTTCCAAGGCTTAAAGCTCAGTCTTCACCCTCATTGATTGTAAACAACAGTTCCCTTATTAAGGGTACTTACATAGCCCTCCATCCAATGCTAGTGACTCCCAGGTTAGATGGGATTTTCCTGGTGGTCTCCATCAAAGCCAGGGCCATGACTGTACAGAGGTTTCATAGGGTGAGTTTATATGAGTTTATATAGGGTAGAGCCTATGAAACCTCTGTACAGTACTCTGCTTGGTACTGGCAATCACCAGAGGCAGATCCAGACATGGTGGGTACTTGGTTACCCCTTCTTTCAAAGACAGCCTTGCAGAAGGGGTTAGATTCCAGCTGTAAATGGAGAAAGCACAGGGAAGCCACAGACAAGCGAGGGTTCTGATGTCGCATCATTACATCTAGTGGCTCCCTTCCAGATGTTGGTCTGGCCCTTCTGAGCAGCATGGATAAGCAGAGGTTGAGATCAGTGCCCTGAGAAGCCTTGTACCGTGAGGGCCAGTTGCTCCTCTAAGCCTGTGAGACCAGCTGGTGACAGTCGCAGCATCTCTCAGGGTTTCTCGGCTCTTCTATTCAGCCATCCCTTGCTGGTTGTCCAGTCAACCATTGTGACACCAGCCTTCACAGGTTCCTCTAGCCTCCACCCCGGCCTCCAGTCTCTGGTTTGTGTCCCCACGGTCCTTTGCTCTTGCTTCCAGTATGGGCAGAGTGTGACTCGCTTTCTCTACCAGGCAGGTTCGTTGTCATTTTAGCACTGTGGATGCTTGCACAAAGCAGAAACAAGCTTCAGGCATGTTCCAGGAACTTCCAGGGAACATACTAGATATTCAGATGTGAGCCCTGATAACACATGATACGAGGAGATGTTGGGGACATTTCAGAATGAAGAGAATCCAGAGTTGTAATAACACATTTTGGAAGCAAATGTTAATGGGCAAAGGATCCCCCAGCTACAGTGTACTTTAAAGTAAAATTTCAAAGTTCTACAAAGGCAAATTACCGTGAATAAAAAGGTGGAACCCTTATTATTAAAATTTTCCCTGTGGACCATCCTGTCGTTAAGTTAAAATCCATTTTTTTAAATTTTATTTATTTACTCTATTATTACTGTGTGTTTGTGGGCACGCGTGCTGTGGTCCACATGTGGTATTGGTTGCCCCCTTCCACTTTTGCCTGGGCTCTGGGTATTGAACTCATGTCAGGCTTGCGTGACAAGCGGCTTTATTTTCTGGACCATCTTGATGACCCTAAAACCATCTTTGAGGGTGGCATCAGAAATATGGGGGACTGGAAGTTCCCAATAGTTCTTTGCCCCATAACTAACAAGCATCACACGCTAACAAAATGGCTACAGACAACCTGCGAATGGCACAGGAATCTCAGAGACTTTCAGAGTGGAGAAACTGGATTTTGTTGCAGAGAAACACATGGAAAGGGCCTTTGCACAGTTTATCTTATTCCTAGTTGGCAGCAGCTTGGATACAGATGAAATTCTTTCAGAGGGACCCCTCCTACAGGTGTGCCTTTATTACAGGTGCCCCCAGCCTTCGCCACTGATATAGAGCCTACTAACAGGGCTCCTCAGGGGCCATGTCACAGTTCTCGCTCAGAGAATGAGCTCCTACTATACCCCACACTTGGGTCTCTATTGCTGCTGCATCTGCTGTCCCTGAGGATTAGGGCTGCTAGCCCCCTAATGCTATCTGGATGATGGAAGTTGCAGCAACCTCACCCCTGTTCTGCTCTGTTTTCTATATCCATGTTGCCTTATAGCTGTGCTAGCCCCAGAGGTAAAATCACAGCTCTGCATTGTCATCCATGGGACACTCTCACTGCCTCTTATTCCCTGTCCCTGGGATGCCACAGATCCAACCGTGGAAAGAACTAGAGTCACATTTGTGCTGTATCCTTATCCCTTGGCCCCAGTCACTGCTGTATCCTGTCATCTCTGGGGCCTTGATTCAAGGCAAAATGACGTTTCTTTCTGTGACACGAAGACTCTTGCACTGTGCCTCCAAATTCTGCACCACAACCCCGATGTTCCACTGGAGGGGCCTAAGATAATATTCTGATTATTTTTACCTCTAGGCTCTGAGTGACAATTGTGTGCCAGCATTCTCACCATGTTTTTATGGTGACTCACCTCTTGGGGTCGGAATAGCCAGAGTCCCCTTAATCATCAGGAGTGAATTGCTAATGTGTCCTGCCTTATGATATCAATATGTTTGGGGGGTATCCCAGAATTCCAGACTCTAGCTTGGTGAAGAACATTCGCATGCTTATACATAGAAAGGAAATCTGCATTGTATGATCTAGATGTCATAAGAATTCTGCAAACCATAGAGTACAAGATCTCTGTTATGTGGCTGCTCTGAGATCTTGCACTTGAGAACCCACCACAACCTATGGGCCATGAAAGACCAAGAGGCATAACCTTCTCTAGAATGTTCCCATTAAGGACAAGGAGAGCAGGAGGACCTATCAGCTTTTATACTGAAGACCTCATGGCCCTCGCTACCATAACTAACCTTCACTTTAAACATGTCAGCTTTGACTATTAAGAGTCTTACAGTCTTCACTGTCATTTATCTCAATTGATGAAGATGAACAAAGGCTGTACCACTGTACCCCCCCCCGAATCAGAGCTGTCACACTCCACTCTTGAACTCAAATGAATGAAACTGACACCATCTCTAAGGTTTGGAGAGGTGGCACCTTCATCTAGTGCTTAGCCATCAATGTGAGGTCACAAGAAACACGAAAAATCAAGGAACTGTGATATCATCCAGGAGAATCATACTTATTTAGTAACTGATCCCAAATAAATGGAAATGTATGAATTAACTGTAAGGACATAAAATGATTATGCTGTTAAAGCTCAGAAATATGAGAAAATGCAGGTATATGGTTCAGTGAAATCAGGGAAAGGATATACAGATAATATGAAAAATTTAACAAAGGGCTAGAATTTATAAACAGTCGGAAATCTCAAAGATGAGTAGAGAGTGAATAAAATACAAATGAAACACGGCATTAGTGCTAGTCTCAATAAAATATAGTCTATAGATGGTTTTAAAAACTTATCTAGTGAGAGGAGAACAAAAAATAAATGAAAAAGAATAAAGAAAATCTCTGAAACTAATGGGAAACAACTAATTGCACCAATGTGCCCATTATAAAAATTTCAAAAAAAGATGGGCGAAGTGAAAAGAGGGGAGATAGGGGACTAGGGATGGGGATATGGCTGAGGCAACATCTTAGTCACTGTTCTATTGCTGTGAAGAGACACCATGACATGGCAGCTCTTATAAGAGAGCACATTTAATTAAGGGTTTGCTTGCAATTTTGGAGGTTTAGGCCTTTATCATTATGGTGGGGAGCATGGTGGCAGGCATGGTAGACATGGTGCTGGGGAAATAGTTGAGAGCTGCATCCCAATTCTGTAGGCAGAGAGAAAGACACCGGACTTGGAAAGGGATTTTGAAACCTCAGAGCTCACCCTCAGTAACAAACTTCCTATTGCAAGGTCACACCTCCTGATCCTTCTAATCTTTTCAAATAGTGCCACTCCCTGGTGACTAAACAGTCAAACATATGAACCTTTGGGGGTTCCAACACCACAGGAAGAAAGCTCAAGAAAATTACTGAAAACTTCTCAGAACCTGGGGAAATCTACAAATGTTCATACCTATGGAGATCAAAGGCCTCAAATATATTTAACTTAAAGAGATTTTGTACTGAAACACATTATAACCAAATTGTAAGAGTCAAAGATAAAAAGAATTCTGAAAGTAACAAGAGAAAACCAGCATGTCACAAACAGGGGAATTTTCATTAGACTATCAGTGGATTTTTTCAGCAGAAATCCATTTGGTCAGAGATAATGGAATCGACGGATTCCAAGTGCAGAAACAACAACAAACACCTGCCATCCCACAGGATTTTTTTCTGACAGAGCTTTTATTCAGACATGAAGGGGAAATAAAGATTTTTCTCAAAAGCTGAGGGAGTTCATCATCACTAGACCTACCTAATGAGAAAATACTCAATGACTGCTTCCCTGAAAACAAAAGGGTACCAACAACTAACATAAAAGAGATGACTATATGAAATCTATTGATGAAGGTCAATTTAAATACAAATTTAGAATAAAACTGCAATGGTGATATGTAAATATTTTAAAGGCAAAATATTAAAAGAGTAAAGTGCAGAAAATGGAAAGTTAACATGATAAATAGAAGTGGATACGGCATGAGGCAGCATTTGTGAGGTCATTATCCACAGTGGGGTGGGATTTTGCAAGGATGCATCTGCTTTGTGACTACCCACAGCCCTGAAAGTAAACTCTCACCCATGCTCTATAAACAAACCTAATAAATTCATTAACTGATCAAAAAGGATCAAAATATTAAAATTAGCTGGGATGGTTTTTGTTAATTCTGCCAACTTGACAATCTAGAATTGCCTGGTAGATGATCTTGTAGGAAAATCTGGTAGAAGGGTTATCCTGGCTATGTTAAGTGATGTGGGAATGATCATTCCCTGGGCAGGAGGCCTGGGTTGTATAAAATGGAGAAAATGTGATGAGTACTACTGTGCACTCATCTCTCTTAGCATCGTAGCTGAAGATGCAATGTGACCAGCTGTAGTCGGAGGTTACTTATTCATTTCCTGGTTTCCCAGACTGAAAATAATTACACAGAAACTATATTATTTGCAATACTGTTTAG
>JAQHUG010000159.1:3556762-3571701 GCA_028555095.1 Dicrostonyx torquatus
TTATTACCATTGGTTATTAAAGAAGCTGTTTCAGCCAATGGCTTAGTAAAGTCAGACAGGAAATCTGAACAGAGATATAGAGAGAAATTAGGTGGAGTCATATAGATGCCATGTACCTGCCAAAGGAGACAGATGCCCTGGAACCTTACTGGTAGTCTACAGCCTTGTGGTGACACATAGATTGATATAAATGGGTTAATTGAAGGTATAAGAGCTAGCTAGGAAGACGCCTAAGCTATTGGCTGAACAGTGTTGTAATTAACACAGTTTCTGTGTGATTATTTGCATTTGGGTGGCCGGGAAACAAACAAGCAGTCTCCACCTACATGCCCCAAGTGACATACCTTAACAGTGTCATACCTCTTAAACCTACCCAAACAGCACCAACTAGGAGTCAGGTATTCAAACATCTGAGCCAAAAGGGGACATTCACATTCAAACACCACATCTACATAAACAGATAAAATATTATACTTTGAAATTTGTGACCTCAGAAACATTAAATGTTTGGGACAAAAAAATATAATTTTTGTATGTGATTGAAAATAAGTTTATTAGTTGGAAATAAATTGGTTTAGTTTTAAATTTTTTTTAGCAGTTCTTACAATATCCATGAAAGATTAGAAAGCAGCCAGAAAAGATATATAGGAAATACTTAAAAGACATAAGACATAAAAGACCTCAAATATTTACTATACAACATTGGTCAAGTCTCAAAGACAGAAAGAGGGGGCAGGGAGGAAAACAAACTATAAAGCAGTCAGAGAACAACATGATTTCAGTAGTAAGCCCTTAACTGTCAAGTCATTAGACTTCCAACCTAAATGGATTAAGTTTTCCTCCCATAGTAGCTGTATGGATAAGAATGCATATCAACTATATGCCGACTGCAAGAAACTCACTCAATTTCAAAGACAGAGGTGGGCTGGAAGGATAGAAAAGATATTCCTTACAAATAGTAACCAAAAGAGATATAAAATATTTAATGATAAGAGTAAATTCATAAAATATAAGAAAATACTTATATAGTTAACTTCTGAGTGCCTATATTAAAATCAAGATTGACATAATTAAAAGGAGTAAATAAGTATAACAATAACAATAATTTTAATATTCTACTTTCAACAGATTATCTCCTGTTGAATCAAGGGAGAAAGGAAAGAACTGATTTCACTAACATACAGACCAAATGGCACATGCAGGCATGTACAGGGGATACTGTTAAATAGCAGCAGAACACAAATACTTCTCAAATCCACACCAGAGTAGATTATAGCACAGCTTAACACAAAGTCCCGTAAGATGCTATGATAAACAGTTAAGTGCTCATGAGTTGGATAATGCAGAATAGATAATTTCCTAGACACATACAATTCACAAAACTAAGTCAGAAGGAAATCAGAAACTTGAATATATCACCAGTAAATTAGATAACTGAATCAGAAATCAAATACCTCCCAACAAGAAAATTGAGGGAGTTGATCTGTTTGCAGGTGAGTTTGACTTAACACTCTGATTAGTAGAATGAACATTAAAACTTCATTTAGCTCTTTAAAAAATGGAAGAAGGAATACTAAATTAATTTTTACTAGGCCAATATTACACCAGTACCAAAGCTAGACAAGGACACCACATGAAAGGCAACTACAAGTGAGTTTGATACAAAATTGTTCAATAAAATAGCAAGTTAAAGCCAACCGAGTTATAAAGAGTCATAGACTATGATAAACTTGGGTTTATCCTTGGAATGAAAGGATGGTTCAATGTTTGGTAGTAAACCATATGATAAACTCAACAGAGCTAGGAAAAGCATTTGACAAAATTCAACATCCTTTTATGATGAAAACTGAGGTATAATAGAAATTCACTCTGACACAAGAAAGGTTATACATGGCAAGCTCATGGCTGGCGAGATGAAAACATCAGATTTATTGGTAAAAGTTAAAAGATTTTCTCTTGGGTGCTGGAGAGATGGCTCGGTAGTTAAGAGNACTATGAACTTTTCTCTTAACACTGCTTTCACTGTGTCCTATAAGTTTGGTTATGTTGTGTAGTCATTTTCATTGAATTTTAGGAAATCTTTAATTTCTTCCTTTATTTCTTCCTTGACCCATTAGTGATTCAGGTGACCCATTAGTGAGCATTGTTTAGTTTCCATATGTTTGTGGGCTTTCTGAAATTAGTGCTGCTGTTGAATTCTATTTTTGAGTCATGGTGGTCCGATAAGATGCTTGTGCTTTTTCCAATTTTTTTGTATCTGTTGAGGTTTGATTTGTTACCTAGTATGTGGTCAGTTTTTGAGAAGATTCTATGAGGTGCTGAGAAGAAGGTATATTCTTTTATGTTTGGATTAATGTTCTATAGATGTCCGTTAAGTCCATTTGAGTCATAACATCTCTTATTTCTCTGTTAAGTTTCTGTCTGGCAGACCTGTCCAGTGGTGAGAGTGGGGTGTTGAAGTCTCCCACTATTAGTGTGTGGGAATTAATGTGTTATTAAACTTTGGAAGTGTTTCTTTTACATATGAAGGTGCACCTGCATAGAATAATCCCCTGAGGGATTATTTTCAGTATTGGGGAATAGATTTTCAGTATTAATATTTCTTCTTGATGGCTTTTTCCTGTGACTAACATGAAAAGTCCTTTTTTGTCTCTTTTGATTGATTTTAGTTTGAAGTTTATTTTGTTAGATATTAATATATGTGCACCACTTAGGTCCATTTAATTGGAAAAGTTTTCCCCAACCCAATGTCTGTCTTTGAAGTTGAGTGTGTTTCTTGTAAGCAGCAGAAGGATGGATTATGTTTTCATATCCAATCTGTTAGCCTGTGTCTTTTTATAGGTGAGTTGAGTCCATTTATATTAAGGAATATTAATGAACAGTGATTGCTAGTTCCTGTTATTTTAGTTTTTATTGTTTGTGATGTTATTGTGTATTTTCCCCCCTTCTTTGGGATTTGCTGCTGTCAGATCATCTATTGTCTGTGTTTCTTTGAATGTAGGTAACTCCCTTGGGTTAGAGTTTTCCTTCTAGTACTTTGTGTAGGGCTAGGTTTTTGGTTAGGTATTGGTTAAATCTGGTTCTGTAATGGAATATCTTGTTTTGTCTGTCTATGGTGACTGAAAGTTTTGCTGGGTGTAGTAGTCTGGACTTGCATCCATAATTTCTTAATGTCTGCATAACGCTTGACCAGGACCTCTGGCTTTCATTGTTTCCATTGAGAAGTCAGGTGTAATTCTGATAGATCTGCCTTTATATGATCTTGGCCTTTTTCCTTTGTAGCTCTTAATATTCTTTCTTTATTTTGTATTTTTAGTGTTTTGATTATTATGTGGTAATGGGATTTTTCTTTTTGGTTCCAGTCTATTTGGTGTTCTGTAAGCTACTTTTATATTCATATCTATATCTATATTTATCTTTAGGTTGGGAAAGTGATTTTGTTGAATATATTTTCTGTGGTTTTGAGTTGGACTTCTCCTTCTTCTATACCTATTATTCTTAGATTTGGTCTTTTCATGGTTCTTCATATTTCCTGGATATTTTAGTTTAAGCTTTTGTTAAATTCATTGTTTTCCTTTGACCGATGAGTCTATTTCCTCTATTGTATCTTCAATGCTTGAGATTCTGTCTTCCATATCTTATATTCTGCTGTTTATGCTTGCATTTGTGGTTCCTGATCATTTTCTTATATTTTCAGTTTCCAGAATTTCCTCAGTTGTGTTTTCTTTATGTGTCTATTTTGGTTTTCATGTCTTGAATTGTTTCTTTCACCTGTTTAATTGTTTTTTTCTTGGTTTTCTTTAAGGGATTTGTTGATTTCTTCCAAGTTTTTGTTTGTCTTTTCCTCCATTTCTTTGAGGAATTTTTTAATTTACTCTTTAAGGGCCTCAACAATTCTAAAGTTATTTTTCTAGGTCATTTTCTTCTTCTTCAACTATATTGGTGTGTTCAAGTCTTGCGGTTGTAGGGCCACTAGTTTTTGTTGAGTGTGTTCTTACCTTGTCTACTCATCTTTTCCTCTGATTGAGGTAGTTGGGGCTATGTCTCTGGCAACCAGTCTTCCAGTTGCCTGTGGATCCAAGGCTCAGATGCTCGCTCCTTGTGGTGTAGTTGGAGCCTTGGTTCCAGTCACTCAGGATGTTACTCGGTGTTCCCAGAGGTCACTTGGCACTCCCAGGTTCAGTCTGCAGTCATGGAGGTTCTTCAGTACTGCTCCGAGGGGAGTCATTTGTTTGGGTCTTTTCCCACTGAGGTTGTGACTAGGGCCTTCTCTAACAGAGGTCACTGGCTCAGGCCTGCTAACACAGAGGTTGCTGACTTGGGCCTGTTCCCACAGATGTCCCTGGCTTGGTACTGGTCNTGATACTTGTCTTTCGTCTTATTTCATTTAATACCATGACCTTTAGTTCCATCAGTTTTCTTGCATATGACATAATTTATTCTTCTATTTTTAATTTCTTCTTATTGTTATTATTGTTTTCAAGCTGTTAGAACCACCATAAATGGGCTGCCCATGCATGCTTAAGCATTGCCAGGGCAAAAATGAATGATGATGATGATGATTGTTATTATTATGGGTGCACATGTATGTGCACTTCAGTGTACACTTGGAGGTCAGAGGAAAACATTAGAGAATTGGTTCTCTCCTTTCACATGGGTCATAGAATCAAGTTCTGAGTGTCAGACTTGGCAGCAGGTATCTTCGCCAACTGATGATGATCTTGCTAGCCCAGTTTTGTTTTTCTTTGTGGGCAAATAAAACTCCATTGTGCACATACTTGTGGGCACACATACATATGTACATATGTCACATTTTCTTTATCCATGTATCCACTGATGGACACCTAGGCCAATTACATAACTTGCTACTGTCAACACTGCATCAGTGAACATGGGTGCACAGGCATCCCTATTGTGTTCTGATTTGTTGACTCAGGGCATATAACCAGGAGCTCTATAGCAAGAGCCCTAGCAGGTAATTCTATTTTAAGTAATTTTGAAGAATCTCCATGCTCATTTCCATAGCAGTTGGACTAATTTTTATTCCTGCCAACAGTGCACATCCTTCCTACATCCTGCTATCCTTGCCAGCGTTGGTTGTTTGCTTTCTTGAGGAAATCCATGTTGACTGAGCTAAGGTGGGATCTCAAAGAAAGTTTGATTGCTATTTCTTCAGTGGCTGAAGATGGTGCATAGTTTTGTGTGTGTTTATTGGCCATTTGTACTCCGGAGAACTGTTTGCTCAGTAAATTTGCCAAGAGCATGTTACATGCAGGTGTGAAAATGCCATGAAACCAATGATTTTTGTATAATTAATAAACATTAATATAAAAGTTTAACAAGACCATTACTACTTAAGGTAATTTGCAGATTCAACACAATCTCTCTTAAAATACCACTAAGATTTTCCATAGAAATGGAAGGAAAGATCTGAAAATTCATAAAAAACCACAGAGACCTACAAGAAGCAGACTTGTTTTGAGCAGGGAAAGCATAGCTGGAGTCATTGCACATTCTGATTTCAAACTGCATCACAAAGCTATAGTAGCCAGAGCAGCATGGTGCCAGCACAAGGGCTGAGATGCCTATTGTTTGTCTTAGAACCGAGAGTTCAGGACAAACCCACGCCTAGGTGACTAGTGCTAAGAACACAAAAGGAGAGGGTGGATCTAGTAAACAGTGATGGGGAAAGTCGGTGCCCACTTGCAAAAGGATGAATTTAAACTCCTATCTTACACTATACATAAAAGTCAACTCACTCCAGGCCTGGTGGTGTGGGTTTAAATCACAGCTGCTTGAGAGGCAGGAGGATCATGAGTTGGTAGAGCGTATACAAACAAGCCCAGCGTATACAAGGCTCTTGGTTCAAGTCTCTGTACCACACAACAAAATCAGCTCAAAATGGATGGGAGGATGACGCATAACTACCAACCCCACAAAACAAGAAGAGGACAAGGGTCAAATTTCTCTAACACTGGTCCTGGGGACTTTATGAATACTATTCCTTAAACACAGGTAACAAGAATGAAAACAGATGTTGTTATGTCAGACTAGCAAGCAGCTGCATACAAAGGGGACCCATACAACCCAATGGCAAGGTGGCTCCCAACTAAAGAGGGCAAAGGGCCTAACAGATGATTATTTTTCCTAAAGAAGACATGGCCAACAGCCTATGAGAAAGTGCACAACAGCATGTGTTACCATAGAAACTCGCAGAAAGACCACAGTGGACAGTGAAGTGATGAAAGTGGTGAGCAGGGGGAAAGGCGGTGCTTGCTCCCTGCTGGAGGGGCTGGACGCTGGTGTAGCTGTTACAGGAGACAGCATAGGTATTCCTCCAAAAACAAAAAGGAGGAATGCAATATCCCACAATCCTACTATGTCTTGACAAAGTTGGTCTCAGTATTTTGCCAAGAAATTCCTCAAGCCTCATTCACAGTAGCCAGGAGACAGACGTAAACAGCCTGAGGGTGTGGATGGATGGATGGATGGATGGATGCATGGATGAAGGAGAAGAGATGTCTAAGCATGTTCAATCATATTTACTTACCTATGAAAAAAGGACATTCTGCCATTTTGAACAAGGGGGACACAGCAGACACAGGAAATCAATGGTTGCATGGTTCCATACGTACTGGAACCTAACAGAGTGGAGTTCGCAGAAGCAGAATGAATAGCCAGCTGTCAGGGCCTGGGGGTTGGTGGAAGGGACAGGGGTTTGCTCCAAGGACAAATTTGAGTTCAGAGGAAGTTATGGAGTGTCGATAATCAATTAGGTTAAATTCATCAAAATGGCTTTTTTGAATGCTACAGTAAATTCAGTTGTTTTCGTTTTTTTTTTTTTGATATTTCATGACAATGAAACTGCTTTGTGCATGTTGATTTTGTATCTTGCAACTTTGTTTCCCTTTTTTAAAAATTGTTTTTATTGAGCTATTTATTTCTCTCTGCTTCCCTCCCTNCGGAGGTCCTAATCACTAGTTCTTACCTCTATGAAATCCTCAGACCGAAGTAGGTTTCCACAAAGATCCTGTCTCCACAAATCTTCAGACTGAATGGGGTATCCTGACTCTACAAGTCCTCAGACTGAATGCCCTGTTCTTTTTTTATTAGTTCTAGCAGTTGTTTTATAGAGTCCTTGGATTTATTATATATATGTATTTATTGTATATATGTATAAATTATATCTATATCTATGAATATCTTTTTTCTTTAAATAGGGACAGTATCTCATCTTTTCCACCATAGATGCCTCTTTAAAAAGATTTTGAGTCAAGGTCTTTCTGTATAACTCAGGCTACTCTTGGATTCATGATCCCTCTGATTCAGCCTTCCAAGTGCTGGGAATATTCAGCTTTGAATGTATCTTTGTTTATTTTTTTTCTTGACTAATTGCTTTGGGTAAGACTTCTAGTGCCATGTCTAACAGGAGAGTGTGGTCATTCTGTCATGCTCCTGATCTTTGAGGAAAGGCCTTTGACTTTTCAACACTGAGCATGATATAGCTGCTGGCTCATCACGGATGTGTTGCCACACACACAGAGTGGTAGTTATGCAAATTGATGGTTATGTTAATTGTGGTATCACTTCAATGTGTGCGTGCATTATCAACATATCTTATTGAGCATCATATGTACTATGTAGTTTTTGTTTGTCAATTATGTCTCAATAAAGCTAAAAAAATAAAAACCATTCCTAAATGTTTACTCTATATAAATTTTACTTGCAACATGGGACACACTTAAATTTATATATTAGCCACATTGCTTGCCTTGGAAAAGAACACAATTTGTATTCATTTTATTGGCGCTCATGGAACTCCCCTCCACTGCTTCTTGGTCTCTGTGACTCATGTGGCCGTGCTTCTAGGTCTCTGTCACTCATGTGGCCGTCTTGCATGTGAAGGTACACAGAATTCCACCCAGGTGCCCAACGCCCAGGGCAGCTGATCAAGGCCTGCCCTTTTCACAGCTTCAGCATGACTGGTGCAGTGTGGGTCAAGGACAGGTATGCCTTGTGCTCGTGCCATGGATTGTGCTGCACTAGCAACCATGGGACCCCCCCCCCCCCACTTTAGTCTGAACTGGAGTGACAAAGGGAAGGGAATGATTCTTGCTCCTGGTATTCTCTGCCTACTGCCCTCTACTGGCCAGAGGTTCCTCATTTGTGTTTATAGAGCCCTCTCAGTGTACTGCCCCTCCCCACCTCTCACCTGGGTCCCCATTGACCATAAAAGGCCCACATGAACACACATAATCACCAAGTCAACCATGGCTCAGAAATGCCCAACACTAGCGTGCCTTCACTGGGGGCAGCTCAGTTTGGTCTGGAATGTGTCTGTTACAGGAGGGGCATGTGTGCACAATGCTCACCTATGAATCCCCCTTGAGCAGGGTTCACACAATTCTAGCTCTAACATCTTGACGAAAAGTAAAGAGAAGATGATCAGTTGGAAGAAGCTGTGGAAACTTCCATGGCTCACATCAGATCTCTGAACTTCCCAATTATGCCTGGATAATCATAGCTGGGCTGGGCATCCCCACCTCGGTGGACATCATTGGAGACTGGCTTACCTGCACTGTGCAACTTGAGGCCCCCACCATCTGCCAAGTGAGGATAAGATCTCTCCTTCCTGCCATGTTTGTGGCGGGCTTTCTATGCTTGGCAGTGATATTTCATACCATGTGCGCTGACAGTGTGCTAACTACAAAAACGTGGATTTGAGAACCAGTACCCTCAAGTGTACCAACATGTCTGTTCTTTGATGAGGACCAAACCCAAGAATATTCTGGAACTGCTCCTCACAGTGTCACCCAAAGTCCAACAAAATTCCAGGAACTTGTCTGAAATGTTGGCTCTTGGCATACTCTGGCTCTGCTGTCTTCGCATGTGCACTTAGCACCATGGGGTGGGAGTGATGAGCAGCACATAGAAGGGCCCAGGAGAGAGTGTTCTTTTTAGTCTGTCACTGGTTTGACGTCCATCTTGGAGGTTCCTGTTGCTGAGGTCTTGGTCCAAAGCTGCATGTGGGTTGAATGGCAGGACAGCAGCTGCAGTCTGCAGGAGAAGAGGCATTCCCTCCACTGCTGTGTGTTATCAGGCCCAGTAGTACACGTGAACATGGAGGGCAGACTGGGGCACAGGATGGGGAGCAAGCTGCCTCCCAGTTGCTCTGTGACTTCTGCCATTGTGAGTCTAGATCTGTGTTAATGTGTGCATATATGAGCATGTCCATGAGTATGCATTCATGTAAATGTGCACATGTGTGCCTAGGCATGTGTGAGTGCATATGTGACTGTGAACATACTAATGCATATATTTGAGTGTATTAGTTTATGGGCATGCATATGTGACTATAAGCACGTAAGAGTGTAGGATGTGAGTGGACATTCATGTCTACAACATATATGTGGCCATAGTAGTCTCTCTCTTATCCATAAGTAATCTATCTATCTATCTATCTATCTATCTATCTATCTATCTATCTATCTATCTATCTATCTATCTAGTCTATTTATTATCTATTTACCTACCTACCTAGGTCATCTGTCTGTCCACATAGTCATCTCCATGTCTGCCTATTAGTCATCTCCCTGTCCATCTTGACTTACATCTGTCTGCATTCTGACATCTTTTCAGTACAAGCAGCAGGATCCCCTGCCCTCACTGCCTGAAGCTCTGTCTCCCTGGGTGCTCTCTGGTATGACATCTTTGCTGTTGATTCTGTGTAGGCCCCTTCTTCTGCTCCTGCCTAAGCTTCCTCAGGGGGAATCTGGGGCTGCTCCCAGGATCTGGTTCCTGGGTCGCCCGTGGCTCTGGTGAGTACCTCATGAATCACTATCAGATGAGCATCATAGGTTGAGCCCTGCTCAGAACAGTAGGGAGACTGCAGGTGGCTCCTGGCAGCCTCCGTGTGTCAGGAAGGTGTCTGGCTCTAGGAAGCACTGCTACTCTGTAGCTACTATTTTTAGACAGCTCACTGCAGTGAGGTCTCGACTGGCCAGCTCTTATAGACGGCAGCAGAGGGCCTGAGTTCCTGAGGTCCCCAGTGCCCTGGGCACTGCTGTGCGCACGGGAGATGTCATACAGGTGTCCCTTGGATTCGGGGATGTTCACTCCAAACGAATACAAACACTCCAGGAAGAGGATAACATGCTTGGAATGACCTCACCCTGCTGCAGAGAGAAAGCTGACGTCTGCTCTTGTTTGAAGTCATTTTTCCTCCTTCCTGCAGAACAACCCCTGCTGCCGGGAGAGCACTTGGCAGTCGGCCCCACCATGGGCTTGCCAAGGCAGCGTTCCATCACTGAGACTGTTCAGAGCCCTCCTGAGGGACAGCCCAGGAGGCATCTCCCAAGGGTGAGTCTGGTGGGCACCAGGTACCTCTTGAAGTGCCTGGCCCAGCTGTGACTCTGAATAAGGAGGCAGTGTGTCAGATCAGGGCATCAGGGGCTGCTTCCCAAGTGCCTTGGAGAGTCAGCAGTGAGTTGTGCCCTGGCCAACCCAGGAAAGGGCTCTCAGGCATCACCACCAGGCTGGGCTCTTATAGACCTGAATCATTGAGCCAATGTACCTCAGCACAGAACTCAGGTGTAGGTGGAGCAGAGATGGTAGGAGGGGCCTGAGGCCAGCCCAGATGCTGCATGCCAGAGCTCTAGAGTTCAGGTGCAGGACAGAGGACTGTCTTTTCTGACTAGGAGGGGCAGACAGGAGCCACTGCAAGTGGCAACCTTGCCCAGAGTCCCAGAAGCTTTTTGAGACCATGATGGGAGTTGCGTGTGGCAATTCTCTGGTGGGATTACTCCAAATTCCCCTGTTGGCCAGTCTCCTACTCTGTCCTTCTGCGTACCCCTGCAGTTCATTAACTGTGCCATTTGTCCACTCTTGTGCATGGCTTTAGCACAAAGCATGAGGCAAGGGACCTCAGCAACCTGCCTTCCCAGACTTTATCATCACCATACAGAAATGAGGCCATCTTTCTCCAAGGTACTGAGGTGTTGTTCTTCTTAGGCCAGGGGAAGGGTGCTCCCTAAACTATCCTCCCCGCTTGACTTCAAAATAGGTGTGCATGGGCCACCAAGTTTTAGTTAATGGGGTTTTAAAGAAAGATGATTATCAATGAATCAATGTAGCTATTGACTTTTAGGTCAGGATTATACTGACGGTGTGTGACAATTCAGTGAGGATCATTATTCCCACATGCTTGCGAGTGTACATTTCATCTGCATCCACAATCCTTTAAATAAAAGTGCTGCCGTTCTAAAAGTAAGACAGCACACAGACCATTCTTATCTGGCCACCTGTCATAAAGCTGGGAGAACACACTCCCCCCTGCCACTGCTGCTCAATTTCAGCAGTATTGATTTTATTACTCATACTTTATAAATGAGATGCTATTCTTAAAGAATGCAAACATTTGCTTTGTTGTGCTGTTGTCTCAGCCCAGCCCAAATCTTTCCTTGATACATGCCCATTGATTAGTCTTGTCATTGTCTCACAGCGGGCCGCATTTCCATGACCATTCACTGGCTGCTGGGCTACAGACTTTCTGTTTGCAGCTGGAAAATTTAGTGCAGACTTGAACTTGAAAACAACTTGTGATGTCAGCATGTAAAGGATGCTGCAAGTCTTTGGAGACCTGGGGCTTCTCAGCAGGTGACTATGGCTCGCTGGAGGCTCTACCTGCCCTGAGGACCATCTCTGATGCTGAGACCTTAGCCATATCTAATAGACAGTTCTCCACCCTCTATGTCTGCACCTCCATCTGCAGTGCCGGTGAGCCACAGAGATGTAAGGTCAGTTCATCTCATAGGGATGCATGGTGCTGTGATTGTCCACCCCACAAAGGACTTTCCACATCTAGAGGGAAATAAGCTGTGACCAAGAATAACCTGCTAGTTTCTAGAGTGGACAGTAGCTTCCTCAGCTATGCAGTGAGTATCCAGCCTTGCTTCTAAGGTCACCCTAATACTCATGTGGGATCACATATGGGAGACTGTGGCCTTGCCAGAGTCTTCACTGTGGCCCGTGCTGTGGTTTGGCATTCTGCTGTCTGTTCACATCCATAAGGTTTTCCTCCTTTCTCTCCACTGCTATGTGCAGGGCCTCCCCAGTCCATTCAGGAGGGAATTTGCTCCTTAGCTCAGAATCTACAGAGCTCATAAACATCCATCCAGCCTGTGGGCCTAGCTCTCCATGTCCAGGGCTCCCCTCTCATCCTGTGGTTTAAGCTCTGACTACACCCATGGAGGATTAATAATTTGCTGAGAGGTAGGGGTTTCTGTCCTCTGGAGCCAGGTTGGCCATCCCTGTCCACAATCTCACATCCCCCCTTGTGTTCCCTCATGTCTAGGTCTGCTTTGCTCACTATCAGGGAGGGAGCTTGGGACTCGGAGCTGATGCCCTCAGTGGTGTTGTGCTTGCTTCTTTCCCTAAGGGATCTGTTCTAAGAAGGCAGGTCTTCTGGGGTTTGAGCCCCAGATCCCTCCAACCCACTTTCCTTCTCCTCTTTGTTGCCTTGTTCCAAGGTAGAATTTCCCTATGAAAATCCTGGACCTGGGCATGGCCTCCTCTCTGCCTTTCCCATCTCCTAGTTATAGTCTAAGCCAGCTACCCAGAAATCTTATGCAGAATGACCCTCACCCCCTGGCCTTCTATCTGCTCAGGGGAATATTGATGTCGCATGGATGCTCCCAGATATGCTTTCCCAGTTAAAGCCAAAGGCATTCACTTACTGCAAGAGTTCAGAGGCTCTGTTGCATGAGGTCTTGAAAGGCACCAGGATCATCCCCATGCAGCTGTTATATGATGTCCAAGGTCCACCTGTGGCCATTTCCCAGCTAGAGAAAGGAGCTGGAGAAGGAGAGAACAGTGACCACTACTCATCAGTGCAGATAGCATGGTATTGCTTCTTTAGCCCTCATGGCTTTGGTCAGATGCTCGGACCCAGCTTCAATGGAGGCTGACAGATGGCTTTCCTCAGTTCAAGACATATTAGCCTGCTTTTCTTCACTGTGACATGTCACCAAAGCTGGGCAACTCTTTCGAGTAAAGAGGCTCCTTGGCTCTCAGTTATACAGGCTCAAGGACCCACATGACATTGTTGCTGGAAGAGTCCTGAGGAGTGTAGGGCATTGGATGTTGGGTGACAGGAACTATATGATTGAATGCTGTGCTCTCTCTCTCTGTGTCATGTAAAGTCACTAGGATTCAATCATGAGGTTCTGCCCAGATCACTGTAGCTAATCCCAGCGACTTTGAAACACCACAGTGGAGTAAGGTTCACCCTTTACTATTTCACAGGGGTGTTCAACTCCAACACAGGAAGCCCAGAGGCCCACCCTAGCCTCTGCCAAGAACCCTACTGGTGCTGTAGGGTGAGGGGGGTCTTCTGGCAAACAGAAGGGAGGTGAACTGTTGTCTGAGGGTGCTTGTTTGTTTCCCAGCCACCCAGACCCAAAATAACCACACAGAAANTTTTTGATTGGAAGTGTTTTGACGACAGCTTCTATTTCCTCAGAACTTATAGGTCTATTTAGATTGTTCACCTGGTCTTGATTTAATTTTATCTAAAAAATGTTCATTTCTTTTACATTTTCCAATTTTGTAATAAGACCTAATGATTCTCTGAATTTCCTCAGTGTCTATTGTTATGTCCCCCTTTTCATTTCTGATCTTGTTAATTTGAGTGTTCTCTCTCTGCCTTTTGATTAGTGTGGATAGGGGTTTGTCAATCTTGTTGATTTTTCTCAAAGAACCAGCTCTTTGTTTCAATGATTCTTTGGATTGTTGTCTGTATTTCTATTTTGTTGATTTCAGCCCTTAGTTTGATTATTTCTAGTCTTCTACTCCTCCTGGGTGAGTCTGCTTCTTTTTTTTTCTAGATCTTTCAGGTGTGCTGTTAAGCCTCTAATGTGTGCTTTCTCCATTTTCTTTATGTGGGCACTAAGTGCTATGAACTTTCCTCTTAGCACTGCTTTCATAGTGTCCATTGGTTTGGGTATGTTGTGTCTTCATTTTCTTTGAATTCAAGGACAACTTTAACATCTTTCTTTATTCTTCCTTGACCCAGGGGTGGTTCAGTAGTTGACTGTTCAGTTTCCATGAGTTTGTAGGCTTTCTGGGGTGGAATTGTTGTTAAATTCTAGCTTTACTCCATGGTGATCCGATAAGACACAGGTGGTTATTCCAATTTTTTTGTATCTGTGGATGTTTGCTTTGTTACCGAGTATGTGATCAATTTTTGAGAAGGTTCCATGAGGTGCTGAGAAGAGGGTATATTCTTTCCTGTTTGGGTGAAATGTTCTATAGATGTCTGTTAAGTCCACTTGATTCATTACATCTGTTAGTTCTCTTATTTCTCTGTTAAGTTTCTGTCTGGTTGACCTGTCCATTGTTGAGAGAGGAGTGTTGAAATCTCCTACTATTTGTGTGCGGGGTTTGATGTGTGATTTGAATTCTAGTAAAGTTTCTTTTACGTATGTGGGTGCTTTTATATTAGGGGCATAGATATTCAGGATTGAGTCTTCATCTTGATGAGTTGTTCCTGTTATGAGTATAAAGTGTCCTTCTCCATCTCTTCTGACTGATTTTAGTTTGAAACCAATTTTGTTAGATATTAGGGTAGCCACATCTGCTTGTTTCTTAGGTCCGTTTGCTTGGAAAACTTTTTCCCAACCTTTTACTCTGAGGTAATGTCTGTCTTTGAGGTTGAGGTGTGTTTCTTGTGAACAGCAGAATGTTGGGTCCTGTTTTTGTATCCATTCTCTTAACCTGTGCCTTTTTATAGGTGAATTGAGTCCATTGATATTAAGCGATATTAATGATCAGTGGTTGTTAACTCCGGTTATTTTTTTTTTTTTTTTGGTGATAGTGTTTCCCTTCTTTGAATTGTGTTGGTGGAGGGTTGTCAGATGTCCATGCTATTGTGGGTGTTGTTG
>JAQHUG010000159.1:3575134-3588133 GCA_028555095.1 Dicrostonyx torquatus
AGCATACAGAGGGGAATCCCACATCAGTGGACATTGAATATATAGTGAAGCTGTAAAATCTTAGGTTCCCATTCCCATCCAGCCACTTTTTACTTAATGCTCAATTTGCAGGCTCTTTCCCTCCTTCCCTGGGCTACAATCCTTTGAGAATGGGATCTCGTCTGATCTGAGAAACCCATAACTGGTCAGGCAGTTAGTGCCAACTGGCTGACTAGTTGTGGGCTTCTACCTCCTGGGAACCTGGGTGGAAAAGCCTATTCACACCTTGGTTGTGGACCAGTATGACTCACTGGCTGCTGACCTCACTTAGACCACAAGGACTCTGAACTGGGTGCCACCTAGGTTCCAAGAGGTCTTCTCTTGGGCCATCCCATCACTGTACCCCTTCTACTTCTTTTAGGGTGTATCCTGAGGCCCACACAAATTTCCACGATGCCTCTGGCTTAAGCCTGCTTACTACAACCGTCATCTTTGACTGCTTGACTTCTGCCCCCGTCTTTCAAACATGCTAGCACCTTCCGTACACAAACTCAATTCCTTGGAGAACATGCTATGTAGAGAATATGCTGCACAGAGAACATGCTACATGGAGTACATGTCAAGACTTACTGAAAGCGGAGCCTGAGACAAGGCTTTGGAGAAAGCCTTCACCTGGGAGGTAATCCCAGAAGGCAGGACCAAGAGAGGAGGAATAGTGAGATGATGAAGGAAAGCCTGCCCACAGGGGTCCCTGAGGGCTCACTGAAGGCATGGGGTGCACTCAGAACAAAAGGATATTTCTAGAATTGCCTCCATCAGGTAGGAGGGTGGAGTAGTAGCTACCTTCCCCTTTAGGTAGAGGTTGCTGGCCAGGAGGAATCTGCTTTTTTGCAGAATGTTGCTTTCAGCAGTGTGGGAGGAGCTCTCCAGCCCCTACATGGGTCAGAGACACAAACAGACTTGCAAGTCCACACTAGGAAGGGAGATTTTTCAGGTTCAGTTCTCTATAATTTGTGTTATGGGGAGGGTTTCATAGCCATTTTCTGTATGAAATATAACTTCGTATAATTCTATGTAAGCAAAGCAGAATGTTAATCATTTAATAAGAGAAGCTGGTATCAGTTTGTGTCTGTGTCTCCTCTCCCTTCAGTACCAGATTCTGTTGAGAGTATGGTTCCAAAGGAAATAAAAAGTGTAAAGGAATGAATTGCAGGGGGATGATAGACAGGAAGATGGGTCATCAAATCTAGTAACTAATAGAAGACAGAACTCACCTGGATGGATATACTAGGATATGACCTCATGGACTTTTAACTATGTAGAAGCTAGGTATGATGACACACATCTATAACCCCAGTGGCAGGAGTTGGTTGAACCAGGCAGATTCCTGGAACTAATGGCTAACCAGCCTAGCCAACTGAGTCCTAGTCTTAAAGTGACAGTGATTGAGGAAGACACCTGACATCAACCTCTGATCTCCACATACACACTCACATGTATGCATGCACACATGTAGATGTAAACACGTATCCCCATGACTAAAGGTATTTCTTGGGAGAAAATTGATTAAGAAGTAATATATGGGAAATTAAAGCACACATTTCCAAGTGACAGACCCAGTGAGTATTCAGCAAGACACATGGAAACAGTCCTAAACATGTTCCTGAAACTTCAGAATTCTAAGGACAAAACATGGGAATTTTCCAGAGACAAACTGGGCCACTTCAAATAGGTGGAAGTCAGATCAGTATCAACATTTTCATGAGCGCTCACACAAGGTCAAAGACGATGGACGCAGGGAGAAGACAGTCTGCATTTTCTGAGAATGGTACTTGAGGATGTCATTCAGAAAGCTAATCAGTAAGAGAAACAAGACAGAGAGACTAAGCTGGAAAGAAGTAGCTCAGTGAGAACATGGAGCCAGAGGACCTGGAGAAGATCTTATGCATCACAACTGGATTTGGCCACAGACTCAAAGAGAAGAAAGCAATGATGTAGAGGAGAAACACCCTTTCTTTAATAAAAGGAAAGTCTGCTAGTAGGAGAACTTGAAAGTCACAGGTCCTTGGTTCCAAAGTGTACTTGTCTACTGAGTAGAAACAGGGCCGTTAGCGAGCTGACTTAGAACCCCAGGCCCTCACTGCATGCTCGCTCTACCTCCATCCTTCTGTACTGTCACCATCAGCCTCGAGGCTTTTTGTTTGCCAGTCTGTCCTCTCATGACTGCTCCCGGGTATGATGTAGGTTTGATCAGAGTGGGTGGAAGGTCTCTCCATTTATCCTGAGGAAAAGTCATTCCCAGAACTTATCTCTTGCTGCAAGACAGACAGTGAGAAGGTTTATCAGGCAGAAGCCAGAACAGCAGGTGCCAACCTGCTTTCCCCAATTTCGTAAAACTTAACAGACATGGATGTCAAGGTCGCAACCAAGGACTCAAGTCCAATCAGCAGGGGCTGATGTTCCGGTATCTGTGACTTCAAAAACCTTCATACCTGATTCTACTTACTGGATTTGAGATCCTATGACCAGGGCTCATGGCTTACCTTCTGAGACTGGACATTTTGTCACCTGTCCCAAGTCACCATCTTGTTTAGCCAGAAAGAAAAGGTATGACAATTGGGCAGAACCAAGAACACTCTGGAAAAGCAGACAGGGCATCCACAAGCCTTGTTGCACCAGGGAGGACAGACTGAACAGCTGGTGGGGGCAGGAGAACAGAGGGTCCACTGAGCATCAGTGCTGACAGTGTCCTCCCAGGAAGGGAAGAACACTTAAGCGTGGGACCCGTGGAGGGTGAAATGACATCACGCTGCTTGGCCCTGATCAAGGACCTCTTTATATAGCTACAATAGCATAAATGTATTCATCCTTTAAGAACATTACTTTTCTTTTCAAATCAGCCAGCCTAGGAGAAAAGCCCAGAATACTTGATTAATGCTCCAAGATAGAAATGCCAAAGTTGTTATTCCTGACAATGTAGATGAAGATGCTAACTGATGAAAGTGAGGGGAAAGGGAGAGTAGAGGAAGGGGTGGGGAAGACAGAGCTGCTGTCTCCCTGAGCTGCAGAGCTGGAAGTCAAGGGCTCCCTTCAAAGTGGAAGAAGCAGTTTGCAAAGGTGGCCACCAGAAGAACAGAACACAACGGCTGCTTGTCACTCACCGTTCACATCTACCCACTGAGCTATGCCCGAGTCCTTGGCCACTTGTATTTATCTGTCCATTGATTTCGGAATTGCTTTTATATTTTTTGAAAATCGAAGGGAGAGTGACATTCCAGGACCCATGAAAAGTATGTGTAATCTAAATTTCTGTATCCAGAAATAAGCTTTATTGAAACCCAGCTATATTCATTGGCTGCTGGGACAGGGACCAGAAGCCCTTAGAGCCTAGTTTCTTGCTAACCCTCACAGTGCAGGTTTGCTGTCCAGTTATCCACCAAGATCCATTAAAGTTTTTTCTTTAATTAATTTGTATCATGTGAGTGTTTTGTCTATGTGTGTGTCTGTGTACCGCATGCATACACTGCCCCAGGAAGCAGGAAGAGGGCACTGGGACAAGGTGATTGTGAGCCATCGTGTGGGTGCTAGGACTCAATCTCGGATCCTCTGCAGGAGCTGCCAATGCTCTTAACTGTGGAGCCGTCCCTCCAGTCCCTAAGATGCATATTGCTGGTTAAAATCTGCTTCCTGATCACTCTTCACACCGGGCACACATCTTGTTCACATGTCTAACTAGCACCTTCTGGGTGAGGGAGCAGGTCCTGAGCTGCTGAGGAGACCCACGAAAGAAGGGCATGTCTTCCACACTTTTCTATAGCGCCCCTGGCTGCCGTGTAGAAGGCAAAAGGTTTAGAGGCTGTCCTTATCTACAGAGTAAGTGAGGTTGAGTGTGAGACTTCTCTTTGTTCGCAGGAAGGCATGAGGGCTGGGTGATGGGTGAGGTTCGCCCAGGGCCCAGGCTCGGCTGGGTGGGTCTCTTACTTGAAGAGGGCATTTTTTTTTTTGCTTTCATTCATGGGGTGGGTTAGCAGTGCAAGGCCCCAGGCCCAGCCTCCCTTCAGGGCTTAGCACTAACCTGGTTTATAAATATTACATGGAACTGCTCATGCACAGCTGGGGAGAATGACCCCATTGTAGGCTGTGCTGGCCTCACATTCATTAACTTGGTGTTTCACAGGGAGCAATCCTGGGTCCTGGCACGGCCACCTGAAGGCTATGATCTTATCGGGACAGGCTGAGCTCATGGACTGGTAGCAGGACGGAGGGGTGGGACCAGTTATCAGCTGGTCGTGGCAGCAGGTTCTCTGAGGTCCACCACAGCCAGGACACACCTTGGGGAGGGATCTTAGGAACTCATTGCCCGTGCTGCAAAGGGTCCTGCAAAGGGTCCTTTTCTAGAGGGGCTGGGTTATGGGGCAGGGAATCTGCCTTCCCAGTATAGAACATTATAGAACATTCTCCAGCCCCCAGCCCTCTCCTTTCCTGGATCCATTCTCTCTCTCTCTCTCTCTCTCTCCCTCCCTCCCCCATGGTCTCTGCTTCAGTTCCTGTCTCTAGTTTCCTGGTTTGAGGTGACTTCCCTTCACGATGGACTGAGAGCTGTAGGACATTTTTTTTTTTTTGATTAATGACTGATGTGGGAGGACCCAGTTCACTGTAGGCAGTACTATTCCCGGGCTGGTGGTCCTGGGTGCTATAAGAAGGCAATCTGAACAAGCCATGGGGAGAAAGTCAGTAAGCAGCACCCTTCCACTTCCTCTGCATCAGTGCCTGTCCTGCTTGAATTCCTGCCCTGATCTCCCTCAGTGCTGGTCTGTTACCTGGAAGTGTAATGCAAAATAAGCCCTTTCCTNCTCTCTCTCTCTCTCTCTCTCTCTCTCTCTCTCTCTCTCTCTCTCTCTCTCTCTCTCTCTCCCCCATGGTCTCTGCTTCAGTTCCTGTCTCTAGGTTCCTGGTTTGAGGTGACTTCCCTTCACGATGGACTGAGAGCTGTAGGACATTTTTTTTTTTTTTTGATTAATGACTGATGTGGGAGGACCCAGTTCACTGTGGGCAGTACTATTCCCGGGCTGGTGGTCCTGGGTGCTATAAGAAGGCAATCTGAACAAGCCATGGGGAGAAAGTCAGTAAGTAGCACTCTTCCACTTCTTCTGCATCAGTGCCTGTCCTGCTTGAATTCCTGCCCTGATCTCCCTCAGTGCTGGTCTGTTACCTGGAAGTGTAATGCAAAATAAGCCCTTTCCTCCCCCAGTTAATTTTTGTCATGGTGTTTTATCCATTAAAGACCCTACCTAGGTAAGACACCATGTCATGGGGCATTTCTTGATTGGTGATTGTTGTGGGAGGGCCCAGCCCACTGTGGGTAGCACCAACCCTAGGCAGGGTGTCCTGGTCTGTATAAAAGAGCAACTCAGAGTGAGACAAAGAGCCAGCCAGTAATGCTCCTCTATGGTTTCTGCCCCAGGTTTGGGCAGTTCCTATGCTGAGTTCCTTTCCTGACTTTCCTTAATGGTATACTGTGACCTGGATGTGTAAGAGAAATTAAGCCCTCGCTAAGTTGGTTTTGGTCATAGTGTTGGTCACAAGAACAGAATTAGACTAGAAAACCTCCCTTCCTCTCAGGTTGTTGCTTTTGTGTGTCCGTGTCCTGATGCTATTTTATGAGGAAACATGGTACGGGAGAATTGTCTATATTCTGTCAATCATGCTTTAAATAAACACTGATTGGCCAGGCAGGAAGTATAGGCGGAAAAACCAGACAGGAAGTAGAGGTGAGAACAGAATTCTGGGAAGCAGGAAGCTCCCTCGGCACTCCTGCCCAGTCCACTGAAGAAGCAGGATGTGATCTGTCCTGCTGAAAAAGGTACCAAGCCATGTGGCTAACATATACTAGAATAATGGGTTAATGTGAGTTACAATAGCTAATAAGAAGCCCGAGCTAATGGGCCAATCAGTTTATAACCTAATGCAGACTCTCTGTGTGATTTTCTTTGGGGCTTGCCAGCTGTGGGGTACTGGGCGGGACAGAAACCCCAACAAGCTGGCCCTCATGTTACAGAAACAGATTGGATTAGGTTCACTTTAATGGTTTTATTTTTACTTAATTGCATCTTGAAAGACCGTGCCCCCCAGCACCGCTACATTCTGAGGTTCTGTTGGTTGGGAATTTAATATAGGCATTTGAGGGTGACAATACAGTGTATAATACACCCCCCCCCCCCAGTAAATAGTATTTAGGGCTGGGGAGACGGCTTCGTTGATGAGGTGTTTTCTGCAGGCATATGAGAGCCTGAGTTTAATTTCCTGTACCGATGCAAACAAGCCATGTCTGAGGGTGAATGGTGGAGACAGAAGGACCCCTGGGGCTCATTCTGACCAATGAGTCTAGCCAGAAAGATGAGCTTCCATCAGAGACCTTGCCTTCAAAAGGAAGGTGGACAGTGGCTGAGAAAGATGCTCAGCATTGACTTCTGGCTTCCATCCTGACATTTACATATGTGAGTATGCGTAAGTATACACGTGTGTACAAAGGTGGGCTCATACACACACTAAGGGAAATAAAATAAAAACCAATGCTTAAAGGAAGTTTTTTTTATTTTTTTTTTTTATTTATTTTTAAGGACCAGATGCATTTAAGTGGCCTGAAGGTCCCCATAGCCACCAATGCAGTAGGACCTCCCTCTTCCACAGGGAGGAGGCAGGCTCAGAGAAGGAAGCCCTTACTCTGAAGTATAGGTAAGAGTCCGTGAGCTGGGCCTGGAACATGGCTCACCACTGTCCTCATTCCATCCTAACCGTTTTAGTTGTTGACAGCAGCGTTGATGGCATTTGAAATCATATTTGCCTGATATTGAAGAGTTCCAAGGCCTAGCTACATGGTCTCTGGCTTCCCCCTAGCTGTTGTCACTCTACTGTGCTGGCAGGGTGTGCAAGTGTGCTCTTGTTTGCCACTCCTTAGAGCCATGTACACCTTTGGACTACATGTCCATAGTACCCCAGCTTCAGCAATGCTGAACAGTGAGCCCAGGAGTCTTGGATGGACCATGACTCCAACCCATCCTTTTCTTTCTAGATAAGCTGAATCCTGACGAGCTGGGCATTTTGCAGGGTCCTAGCAGATATACCTTGCTCCTAGCTAGCAGTTGCATATATTTTATTTACAGATTTCCATTTTCCAAGTTGAGAGGATAATGTTATTTTTGTCCTGAAAACTTCAGCCCTTCCTATTAATAACAAATGCAGACCCATGGCCATGTCCTGCCTCTGTTCCGTGCATGGATCGATGGCAGGATATAGCTTGTGCTATATGTGGGTTTTCTTTACTGATAACACATTCCATTTAGGTGAGTTTAACGTTGTTTGGTTATAATTGTTCAGAGTATCTGAGAAATGACTTGGTGTTTTTGAATCCCCCTGGTCCCATCATACAAAAATGAGTTGCAGTAATTTTAGCTCAATTTTGGCTAAATAAGTCCCTCTGTCTCTCCTTCCCTTTATCCTTCACTGTTTATCTCTCCCCCTCGTGTGTGTGTGTGTGTGTGTGTGTGTGTGTGTTGTGTGTGTGTGTGTGAAGTGGCCATCAGGTGTCCTGTTCTGTCACTCTCTTCTGTATTCCCTAGAGACAATGTCTCTCACTGAACTTGGAACTTGCAGTTTTCAGCCAGGCTGGAAGACAGCAAGCTCCAGAGGTTGTCCTATCCCTGTTTCCCACAGCACTGGGTGTGGACAGCTATGCCCAGCTTTTCTTGTAGCTGTTGGGAATTCAAATTCAAGGGTTCTGCTAATGAATCTTCTCTCTACCGCCAAAGAATGAAATTGTAGAAGTTAAAAACATTAAGGTCATCCACTTCCAAGACTTCATGGCAGAGGGGAAAAGAGTCGGGGTGCAGAGGGATTAAAGAGCTCGGGGGATCAGCATTAGAGCTCAGGGGGATCAGCATCAGAGCTCAGGCACTCTGCTTGACCTGGGGTCTGCCAGAGTGCACTACTGTCTCACAGCGGAATCATCTGGTGGCTCCTGGTCCACCAGCAGGAGTTCAATTATTTAGTCACAGCCTGGAGCGAGCTCCTTTGGGTGACCTGGATTTCCTGCACAAGGGAGACTGTCCCAGCAGCCCCTCCATAGTCCTGTTGGTTAACACAGAGTAACCTCTGTTGGCACTCACCCAGCTGTCCATGCTGTGATCTGCACTGGCATCTCCTCTGTGCACGGGGCTGGAACAGATCGACTCTGCTGTTGGATCAAGGGAAAAAAGAAAAGCACACTTGAGGAATCTAATTAGACATTTAAGGAAACAGCAGCCCATGCCTACTGTCCCCCCAGGTCTGTCTTTGTGCAGCCTCAATAGGAAAGGACCCTGGAGCAATCTGAAAATCTGCACAGCCAAGGATTGTCACCAGGCAGTGGTATATTGATCCTGTGTGGCTTCTATCGATTTTGAGTCACCTCTGTGATTTAGTCATGGTTTCTTTCCTAACTATTTGCAGTCTTCTCTGCTATTGTATGCCATGAACCAGCTGCATCCCTGTAACCTCTGAGCTAGCCAAACCAACCGTGTTCCCCAGTGGCACTGTTTTAAAGAAATTATTAAGCTGCCAGTGTGGAGCATTGGTGGACAGTATCACATGGGTTGTCAAATATCATGTGAGAGTGTAGGGTATTAGCCCCTGGCATTAGTTAAGAGTGACATGGGCCAGCAAGGGCTCTGTGGGGACGTATGCTTCTCATCCCCCCTCCCACAGAAACGTGACAATTCTTAGGTCAGAGGGGTCTGAGGAAGAAGTAGTATCGTGAGGTTATTTTGTTGTGTTTGTGAGGCCATCACAATGGTGCTTACTGTTTCATGTCATTGGAGCCATATATACTGACTCCTACAGGAGTGGTCAAGACACAGTCATGAAAAAAATCACCATACTAAACTGGTGGGCAGGGAGGGGACTGTGGGCTTGCCCAGAAGTTCCAAAAAGGACATCAAAGAGGCTAGTTAGATGGTTCAGTGGGTAAAGGCACTTGCTACCAAGCCTGACTATCTAAGTTGGATCCCTGGGACCCACATGAGGGAAGGAGAGAACCTACTTCACCAAGTTGTTCTCAACATGTGCATCATGGCACATGTGAACAGGAGCACATACATGTACACACACACACATACTTTAAAAAAACTACATCAAGGTTCACTTCACTTAGAAATAGGACTAAGTTTCTAGGAAGATGTATAGTAGTGACATAGTAGCTATGAATGTAGCAAGCAGAGCTGGAGACAACAGCTACTGGTGGCTCAGAGGCTTGGACTTCAGAAGCTTCTTTAACCAGAAGATGGTTGTCATGTTCTAACATGGCTCTGCTTGTGCAGATGGTGATGAGACCAGAGTTTGGGAACTGACAACTTAAGAGCATTGCAGTAGAATCTAAAATTGGGTCTACTTGGGAAGGAAGTTCTGTTTTTGCTTGATTTTAGTTTGTCAAGATAAAGACAGATAGAGGATGATGAAGAGGAGAGTGAGGAGGAGGAAGAAGAAGGGGAAGAGGAGGAGGAGGAGGAGGAAGAAGAAGAAGAAGAAGAAGAAGAAGGAAAAGAAGGAAAGGGGGAGAAGAAAAGGGAGGGAGGAAGGGAGGGAGGGAAGAAGGAAGGAAGGAGGAGAGAGAGAGAGTTAGGCCTCCGCAGTTCAGCTACTGCCCTATCCTGGCATCCCTGTGGCTGTTGCTTCAGACAGAGAAGTGTACCCCTAACTACTCATCTCTGTTTTTCTCTCTTTGCTTCCCTCTATTTCTCCTCTAGCTTGGTCAGATGTCAGAATCTGGCTCAAATGCTGCACCCACCTTGACCAGGATCTTTAGTCTCAATTTCAATCATCTTGGAAATAAGAATTGTGGAATAAGGAAATTTGTTCACCAGGGGATCAAAACATCTTTCTTTCTTTCTTTCTTTCTTTCTTTCTTTCTTTCTTTCTTTCTTTCTTCCTTCCTTCCTTCCTTCCTTCCTATCTATCTATCTATCTATCTATCTATCTATCTATCTATCTATCTATCTATCTAACCACTGGGACCCTGTATAAGACAGAGTGACAAAAAGTCATAGTGTAAAGATTCCTTGTTACTGGAAATTCTTAAAAGATTAAGAGGGGCGTTGGCTGGGGAGACAGCCCAGAGGTTGTCAGCACTTGTGGCTCTGGCTGAGGTTCTGAGTTCTATTTCCATCACTCACATGATAGTTTACAATCATCTGTAACTCCAGTTACAGGGGCTCTGATATCCTCTTCTGTCCTCTGTGGGCTCTTGCAGAGACGTGTGCACACATACATGCTTATGCACACATACAGACACATAAGGCACACACAAAGCGTGACAGCCTCTGAAAGTGAAACACAGTGTGCAGAAATCAGTATGTTGGGAACCAGAAGAATGTCCAAATGAGTCCACATGCTGCTTGGAAAAAATAAAAACACCCCAAAAGTTTAACACTTGGGGGAAAATGGAAGTGATAAAGAAGATTTACGGACAGATACTAAGTAATTAACATCCAAGGATGAGAATGAATATGATCATAATAGACTTTGGTAAGACTTGGTTAGTTCTTGGGAAATGAAAACTGTTAAAAATGTCCTATACAAACACTTACCACATGAAATGCCACATGGTGCTCTATAAATATATATAATCACCATGTTCATTTAAAATCCATTATTTGGGGCTGGAGAGATGGCTCAGCATTAAGAGAACTCACTGCTTTAGCAGAAGACTGAGTTTGATTCCCAGCACCTACATTATTTGTGCTTCCTGCTTCAGAGGAACCAACAACCCCTTCGGGGACACCCTGCACTTAGGTCCACAAAACCATCCTTATATGTATAATTAAAATAAAAATTTCAATGTTTTAATCGAAAAAGAAAGAATATACTGGCTCAGTAAGGTATCTAAAGTGTGGGTTGACAAATATCATTGGACAAAGCTGAGACACTGTCAACACTTATCTCTAAAACAAGAAAACAGAGATCTAGGACACATGTAATTCTAATGAAGCACCCTCTTACATTCGCAGAAAAATCTTCACTTTTTTTTTTAAGTGCTCAAGTATAACATGAGAACTCTTTCCAGTTCATTTCGCAAAGCGATCACAATTCATCCAGGAATCCAAACCAAGCAGTATGAAAATGGCAACCTTGGATGCACACACGGGACTTTAAACTGCAAGCACAATGCCAGATAACCACATCCAGCAGAACAAAGGCACCATACCTCAGTGGCAGCCGGCGTTTCTGCCGCGTGTGAGAAGCTGGTTTAGGACAGACATGCTCATGTGATGTATGTCAGCCATGGAGATCATGGCCTACTGTTCCTTTTGACAAATTTACTTTTTCAGAAAATTGTCATTGTGTGTATTAATTGTTCACAGCACTGTGCTGCACAATCACGGCTTCATATGAGTGTATATTGGTGTATGTTGAACATTGAGCCTGTTCTCTCATGTTCTCTCTGCTCCCCCCTCCCCCCACTGTTAGTTCCCTTCACCTCGGGCCAATTTCAACTTTATTTTCATTTATATAAACCTAAGTGATTTTATGGATCTATATAAAATCTAGGAACCACAAATGAGACAGAAATATGATGTTTATCTTTCTGAGTTCGGCTTAACCTGCATCCATTTTCCTGCAAACAACATATTTCTTCTGGATGGCTGAAAAATTCTATTTTCTACGCAAACCCCCATTTTATTCATCTGTTCTTCTGCTGCTGGTTTCATAACTTAGCCGCTGTGACCACTGCTGCAATAAACATGCATGTGCAGGAGTCTCTGTTGCGGCCGCAGTAACCATGGGTGTGCAGGTATCCCCGTGACACATTGACTTGAGTGCTTTGGTAAATACTCGTGAGTGGTACAGATGGGCATATTTAAGATCCATTTTTAGGTTTTGAAAAAGTACTTGAAATTTAAAACAATTATTTTTTGACAAGTTTGTACTTGTATACAATGCATTTTGATTGTATACTCCCCATCACATCCTCTTTTTCCATTTTCTTTCCTGTGGAACCGCTTTATCCTCCTCCTCTTCATGTCTTCTGTGATCTACTGAGTGGCTGGAATTCGGGCTGCTTGCATGAACACAGGGAGGTAGGTTTTAGATTTCCAAGGTGATTAGACTAACTTCTGTTCCCACCAGCATTGTATGAGAATTCCCTTTTCATCTACATCCTCACCAACATTTGTTGCTTATTTTCTTTTTATTTTAAATTTTTAGTTCATTTTACACACCAACCACAGTTCCCCCCTCCCGTCCTCTGGCTCCCCCTCAATCCCAACCCACCCCCCATCCACCCCTCCAAAAGGATAGGGCCTCTCATGGGGGAACCAGTGGTTTGTTTTCTTTATGACTGCTGTTCTGACTGGGGCTAGATGGACTCTCAATGTGGTTTTGATTTGTATTTCTGAGATGGTTTGTGAGCTTGGACACTTCCACCTGTTTGTTGGCCATTTGCAATTCATCTTTTGAGAGCTGTTCATCTCATTAACCTGTTTATTAAATCTGTTTCAGGGTCTCACTGTGTAGCCATAACTGGCTGGAACTCACTATACAGGATAGATGGCCTGGGATTGTCTTTAGGTTTTTAGTTCTTTATATATTTTAGGTACCAATTCTCAGGCAGATGTGCAGCTAGCAAAGATTTTCTCCATTTCTTAGGCTATGTTTTGGCAGATTTTGAACAGCTAACTTAAGCATGATCGTGAAGCAAGAAAAACGATGAAACTAAGGTAACATGTGCCGAATAATGTCCAGATGGATCTTTAATCCGCACATTCATTGTTTGGAAAGAATTGAAGACATTTGTCTTAGTCAGGGTTCCTATTGCTGTGATGAAACACACTGATCTAAAGCTACTTGGGGAGGGAAGGGTTCGTGTGACTTCATCACTGTTCATCATCAAAGGAAATCAGGACAGAAACTCAAACAGGAAAGGAACCTGGAGGCAGGAGCTGATGCAGAGGCCATGGAGGGGTGCTTTTTTTTTTTTTTTTTTTTTTT
>JAQHUG010000159.1:3589972-3601822 GCA_028555095.1 Dicrostonyx torquatus
CTACCTCAAGACCCAGCAATACCACTCCTGGGCTTATACCCAAAGGATGCTTAATCATAGCACAAGGACATGTGCTCAACTATGTTTATAGCAGCTTTATTTGTAATAGCCAGAAACTGCAAACAACCTAGGTGCCCCTCAACTGAAGACTGGATAAGGAAAATGTGGTACATTTACACATTAGAGTACTACTCAGTGGTGACATTCTGAAATTTGCATGTAAATGTACAGAACTAGGAAAAAACCATACTGAGTGAGGTAACCCAGAGCTAGAAAGACAAATTTAATATGTACTCACTCATAAGTGGCTTTTAGATATAAAGCAAAGAATAACCAGCCCACAGGACACAACCCCAGAGAACCTAGACAACAAAGAAGACCCTAAGAGAGAAATACATGCCTAGGAAGGAGTAAAAGACAAGATAATCTAAGCAAATTGGGAGTGTGGGGAGCAGAGTGGGGAGGGTGGAAGGGGAGAGGGGAGGAAAAAAGGAGAGTGGGGGAAATGTATAGCTCAATTAAAAACAATAAAATAAATCAATCAGTAAATACCAAGAGGTATACTTTTTCTTGTAATTAGTTAAAAACATAGTTAGTGTCAACCAAAATAATACCTAGATGTATTTCAAACTCAACAAAGTGATTTTAAATTAGAGAAATTTTAAAAGAAGTCTGTAATAACATTTTTGGAATGTTGTGAGAAAGCATTTGATTTGCTCTACTGGACTAAAATCAAAGAGATATATACATACATATGCAATAAAATGAAAACTGAAGAACAGACTCATTGTTTCATAATAGGAATTCTTGACCAAAGGAGCACTTTGTATCAGAGGGAAAGAATGGGTTATTCTTGACATGGAGCCTGGGCACCAAGTTACTACATTAGACCTCTTCTTAGGACATCACAGCAAAATTAAACTCATGTCGATTAAATAATTCTACAGGGGGAAAAATCAAAGGGGAAAAACTCCAACTTGCTTATCTGATCTTAGTTCTGAAGGTTTTTTTTTTTTTTCAGCAAAGAGAACCAGAGAGACAAGCTTGGTAAATCTATTTTAAAATGAAAATACTTGAAAAATAAAATAGCATTTTAAGTTAAGATTAAAATATAGCATATTGGACAAATATTCACAAATGACAGACAAAAATTAAAAATTCTCAAGAGCTCTCACAAGCCAATAGGAAAATGTTGACCATCCAAGGAGAAAAATGAACGCTGCCATCAGACATTTACCAGAAATCAAACAAGCGGGTAATAAAAACAAAATGTTCACCCTTCAATAATAAAAAGATACATTTTTTTAAGCAATCAAACTGGCAGACATCAGACAATGAGATCACACTAGTGCGTCTGGCAGAAGCAGAGTGATATGGACATTCCCATTTAGCTATGAGCAAATTGGTGCCACTTTCTGAAAGGAATTTTATTACTTTTCATCAAGATTCTTAATGTTTAAATCATTGACCTGGCAATGCTTGTCATAGAAGTTTATCCTAAGGAAATAATTAAAAGTTACATACTGAACTTTTCTTCAATATTATTTATAATTTGGCAAATTGGAGAAAGTATAACCAGCTAAATAGGGACCATTGACGTGTACCCTACCCATGCAGTGGGGAAACACAATTGCGATACTGATGGACACTGAATGAACTGGAAAACTTTCGTAGTGTGACCGTAAGTGCAGAGATGTCACCACTTGTCCTTGTTAACTTTAGAGTCATCGGAGAGGAGAAGCCTTAAACTGAGGGTCTGCGAGCATGTTTGTGTGGGCTTGATTGTTAATACATGCAAGAGAACCCAGTCCACTGTGGACAGTGCCATCCCCTGGGTAGGTAGTCCTGGGATGATCAAGAAGCTGGCTAAACATGAGTGAATGAGCGAGAGAGAGAGAGAGAGAGAGAGAGAGAGAGAGAGAGAGAGAGAGAGAGAGAGAGAGAGAGAAAGCACGATTTCTCCATGGTCCCTTCTGTACCTCTTTGACTGTGAATTTGTTCCCTGGTCAGAGGTAAGACTACATGCAATATAGCAAGCTGGCTACCATTCAGATTCCTGCTTCGACTTCTCTCAGTGACGAACTGTGACTTGGAGGTATAAGCTGAGATAAACCTTTTGGTCAGAACGCCCTCATCCCAGCAATAGGAAAGCAAACCAGAACACGGCTTAAGAGCAGTCTTAAGAACCTGGTGTTGTGAAATGAACAATTTCTATGGAGTAATAACATAAAATTGTTACTGTTTATGAAGAACGACGGACTTGAGGGCAACCCCAAGCTGGTTTTGTTCATGTCATCCAACTTGTGCAAATTGTGATTGTTTTACAGATGAGGTGATGAGATATTGAAGATAAAATGTGGCCTGTTCTGGAATGGACTACAAAGCCTGGGCTTGCCGTGCCAACTAACCTGACTAAACTTAAAAAATATTTTTTCTTCTGTTTTTTTCTCCACACTCTCTTTGGCACCAGCTGAGCCTCAGGGTTGATCTTCAAAGTGTTTGGGTCTGGACCCCTCATGTGGAATTTGGTTTGACCAGTTATAGTTTAACCACCATTTACAACTTATTATTTGCTTGCCATCTTTCAATGTTGATAAAGTATCTGAGGAGCGATGCTCCGAGGATGTGTATCAATGGTCCCAGAGGTCTTCCACGTAGGAAATAAGGCCCCTTCCAAAGCTTTGTTATATCCCGGGGTCCTCCAGTCCATGGTTCCCTGGTGCACCACCGGACAGATTTCACTACATGCTGCTTCTCTGCATGGGTTTGTTTCAGGAGCTTAATTTATCAGGATGAGGAAAGGGTTCTAGCTAAATCCCTAGTCAGAGAGCTGGGTGACCTCACATATAAGGACCTTCAAAATAGAAGTCTCCAGAGGGACTCCCAAGGCTCCCTAACTCATTACCACTCTGGACATTCTACTGGCTTTGTCTACTTGCTTGCATTTCTGGAGGCATCTTTTTCCTGTTTCCAGATGTCTCTGGTGGCTCCTGAGGGTGATGTCCAATCCAACCATGGAGTGTATCCAGATCATGCTCCCCTGGCTTGCCACACTGGCAGCTCTGTGTGCTCAGGAAGGATGGTCATACTCTGTAAGCCATGCCTAGGGCATGACTGTCAGGTTCTGAGGTGGACTCTGTGGCTGTGCACAAAACCAGCCCCACAATTCAATAGTCATATCTCATGGGCACTTACATCTAGCCCACAGCAAAAGTAGTACATTACAACAACTTTTAGGGCAGCCTAGTGATAATGATTATGTTTTAAGTAAGTACCCCATAAAAATAGTGCCTAGAACCCATCCCCTGCCTCTGAGATCTTTAGATGCCCAGTTGTCACCTACAGAGCAGAGCAGCAAGAAGACAAAGTTATGACTATTTTGGAGCCAAGTTCCCTGGGGTTTTATTTCACTTTGTGCTGTCCACTACCCCTCACCGGCAGCTTTTCAAGTTCCCAGACCAATAGCATGGTCCCAATAAGGTCAGAGCCAAGTAGCAGGCAGGATGTCAGTGAGGTCCAAGGAATGGACCAGCCAATCCCTAGTAGACACAAGCTGAGCATCTCAATGGTTCTCTCCTTCCACTGCGGAGTAGAACTGACCCTTATCCCTGGGGATAGTGTCACCATCTGAACCTTGAGGCCAGGTGGGAAGGAGCCCCTGTGCTTGGTCTGCTGAGACTGTCTGTGGACCGCAGGGTCTTTCAGGTCCCAGGGGTTCCTGGGTTCCACTGAACTTTGTACATGGGTGCCATCATGGAGGACATAAACTAGTTCCTCCAAAGGGGTGCAGCCCAGGCCCACCTTCCCAGGGGACGGCACTGCCCACAGAGGGCTGGGCTCTCTTGCATGTATTAACAATCAATCCAATGTCCTACGGACATACTCACAGACCCTTGCATACACCACGATGTCCTCAGCTCTGAGGCAAGGAGGGCTTTACAGAAAAGAATCTTCTACTCTTATTTGGGAAACTGGATCCTGGAGCGCTGCTCCCAGAGGCTCCTGCTTGTCTGTACAGCTGCAGAGTGGCAACTCCAGTCACTCTTAAACCCCACAGAGCCTGTATGATGTGGCACAACTTTGTAAACTCTCTTCTTTGGCAAACGACACTCTCTCATATCTAAGAGGGTATCAGGGTGGTGACCACAAACTTGTTTAAAGGCAGATCAAATTTTTTGAAAGAATCAGCATGCAATCCATGGTCATGATGTCTCCCTCAGTACCCTGGAGCAAGGCCAAGGCCTCCTCCCTGGCCATGTCACTGATGTTGGCTTGGACATCAAGGGCAAGTGAAGCTTCTTGAGCCCTCTCCCATATATGGTCCCCATATATGGTGGTAGTGTCCCTGATTCAATTGGGAGGATGAGACAGGTGACAGATAACAGTTCAGAGTGTTAGTCTCAGGTGATGGGGGAGGGGCCAGAGCTGGAGAGCTAGGTTGAGGGAAGCTCAGTAGGGGTCCTTGGGGGTCAGGTGGCCTGCATGTGTCCCAGCCATGGGTGTGAGTGGGAGGCAGGGAACACACTGGGGATTCTAAATTATGAAGCAAGATTGCCTCCAGGGTCTGTTCCTCTCAAGCTGTCCTGCCTGTCCCTGATGGGAGTGGGGTTGGGGCAGGCAATGCAACAAGGATGAGTAAGAACACTGAGTCTATGCAACAAAAATGATTCCCAGCTCTTGGTGCTGGGAGCATCAGCAAAGGCTGATGTCTAGGTGGGCACCTCTGTCCTGCTCCACACTTGCCATGTGGCAGCCTTCAGAGAGCTGGTACTGAGAGCTTTGAGTGAGCATCCACCTCTGTAAGGGGTAAGGCCCTGGGGTCCTTTCTAGGCCTGTTCAGTCAGGATCTGCTTGTTCAAGGAGGGTTTCCAAATTGGGGTTGTATTTGCCAGGGTCCTCTAGAGAACAGAACCAATTGGATGTATTTAAATTACAAGGAGGGATTATTAGGCAGCTCTCATGGTAGAGGATACACAGGCAGTCTAACGATGGCTGTCTGCACTCCGGAGGGGCTGAGAATATGGTAGCTTCCCAGTCTACAAAGCAGGGTGCTGGGCAGTCCTAATCTGATGCTGAAGGCCTAGAGATACCTGGAAGATCAGAGGCATTGACTCCTCACTGAAGGCTGAAGAAGCTGGAGTCTGATGGCAACAAAGTTTGCTGCAGCGGATGGTTATTTTCACCCAGGAAAAAGAGAGGCAGGTAGGTAGGTGCTTGCTGCTTTTTCTGAGGCCTCTTTGGACCTAGGCTGCTGTTGGGAGACACTGCCCCCATTCAAGGTGGGTCTTCCCTCTTCTGCTAATCTTCCCTGGAAACCTTAGAGATATACCCAGAGGTGTGTGTCTTAGATGATTCTAAATCCAGTCCCATTAACAACTAAGAGTGACCATTGCAGGGTTACAATTCAATCAGAAAGGTCTCCCATTTAGTAGCAAAAGGATACAAAGGTTTGGTCTCATTCATGAAGCCTGTTTGGGTCATAGGTCAGGCTGACTGCTTGGCCTGGGAGCTGGCAAAGGGCAGAAAACACTCCCAGGCAGATATCTACTCTGTGCCGAAGGCCTCAAAAGCTTCTGGACACTTGCTCTTCCAGGGCCACTGGATTCTAAAGGATGGTAGGAAATTTGTCAGGTGGTCTTGGCAGTACAGCATTGATGGTAGAGGGTGGGGCCTCACAGATGTCTGGGCCTCAATCCATCACTGTCTCTTTGGTGCTTATGGAAATAGTGTCGTAGGACAGGTGCAGAGGGACAAGCAAGCTGACCCGACATAAAGATGGCCAGTGACAGAGGGCAGTGCTCTAGAGAGGTTCCCAGGAGTCCCTAAGCCAGAATGTAGGGCAGGACTGGAGACTATGAACCCCCCTCCCCCGAAGGGTGCTAAGTTGAAGGTGCTTCTCAGCTCCAGACACCGTCCCCCCAGCAGGTCTCACAGATGGCCCTAAGGCCTCCTGTCCTTGCATGGGTCCGCCTCTCCCTTCTTTGTTTGTACCCCACTATGAGCATGTGCCGTCATGACCCTGCACTTCTGCCTGCTCCCCAGCCCACATCTGAGGATTTCCCCTTCTGTTCTGAGTGCACTGTTCCCAGCTCAGTCCTCTACTTGGTAGCTGCTCCACAGAACCGCTTTGTTCTGTCTTGAGCCACACACTGGCCTACCGTTACAGACAAATAACAAAGAACTTGGTTGGCCTGACTCACTGCTGACCACCCTGCCCTTCCAAGGCTGTGAGCTCACCCAGCTTCCTCTCAATGACTCTGCCCAGAGCATGGTGAGGTTGTGTTTGTTTTCTGGTCTCCTCCTCCTCTCTTTGGTGATTGCTGGAGTCAGGAATCTTTCTCAAGTGAGCACCCCTAAAAATATGCCTTTGCCTTTGTAGTGGAGAAAGAGAGAACATGTCATATGCCGCTATGAGGAGGAGATGGGTATTTTAGACAATGCCCATTTCTGCACCTAGCTCAACCACACACCTCCCCATACCTGGATCTGTTTGAAATGGGAGGCAACTAACTGGTGAGTGTGGAACATGGAAGTGGGGTTTTTCTATAGTCTATATTCAGTAATGCATAACCTTCATTTCTGATCTGGATGTGAGAGTACTGGATATATGTGTCTTGATTTCTATCATGTTGAAGTTCTCTGGGGGAAAAATTACATGGGTTCCTCATTTCCCATTAATCCCTCCATCTACCCACCTACCTATCCATCCATTCATCTGTCCTCCACTCACCCACCCAACATATTCATCCATCTACCCATCCATCCATCTATTGGTCCATCTGTCTACTCACCTATCCATCTATTTGCCCATCTGTTCACCCATCCCCTCACCAGCTCATAAACTCACTTATCCATCTGTCTATCTACCCATCCATTTATCCATCCTTCTGTTTGCATATCCACTAGTCCTTCTAGAGGTCAATTGATTCATCCACCTACCCTCATATTTATCCATGTATCCATGCAACTGTTCACCCATTCACCTACTAACTGACACACCCACTTATCAGCCACACTCCTATCCACATACCCACTCATCCATCCCCATCTGCATTCCCCACATTTATCCATACACATATCCATCTATTAAACCCATCCATCCATTCCTCTACACACCTACGCACATATCTACCCATATTCTCACCAACCATTCATTCATCAGTCTACCCATGCACCTGTCTATCCATTCCTGTCTCTATCCATCCACTCACTTATTTATCCACTGATGTGGTCAAGGTAAACTGAGCAAGCATGCCCTAAGGGAACTGGTAGACACAGCATGATCAAATGGCCATGCTAGATAGCCTAGAGCTCCAAGCCTGTAGGGAAGCAGACACTAAGGAATCATGCAAACATCAACAGATGTGAAAAGAGCTGTGCAGGACGCTGACTTGGTCCTTATAGACAGGTAACTAGAAGAATCTCTCAGACTGAAGGCTATATTCTGACTTGAAATTGCTTTGGCCCCTGTTGGTTTGTATTAATCAGTATTCACATGTGTGGGTGCTTCTGTGTATGCAGGTGCACATGCTTGTTTGTGCATGTATGTGGAGTGTCAATTTCAGGAGTTTTTCCAGGTGTTATCCACCTTGTTTTGTGAAACAGGGTCTCTCATTGGCTTGGAGCTCACCACTTAGGCTAGGGTGACTGTTCAATTAGGCCAGGTATCTTACTATCTGCTTCTCCAGCACTGGGATTACAAGTGTGTGCCACCACACACTCGTACATGACTTCTAGGGTCAAACTCAAGTCCTTGAGCTTCGGTAGCAGACACTTTCCTGACCGAACCCTCTCCCCCAGCTCCTGGCTTATTTAAGTGTTTCAGTAGAGATACAGTTCATTTGTTATTTTCCAGTATGTAATTCACTGGGCTTTTGGTGTTATGTGTAGAGGGGTGAGCCTTCATCACTACTGATTCTTACAGTTGCCATTATCTCTGAAGGAACCCCACAACCACCAGCCACTCTTCTGCTGAGGGGTGGGTATAGCATCAATTACCACAGTAACCTGAATGATGTGCCTACTCATTGGAGAAGCTCTTGCTCAGTGAGGAGTTTGCCTCACTATGATGTCTCTGACCTGTGTGCTGGGTGGGAGGTGGCTCCCAGCAGGGCGGCACCATAGACTCTCTCCTTCCTTGAGCCTAGATGAGGTTATCTTTTTCCTACAGGTCAAAAGAGGATTTTGGAAGCCACATCAAGTAGAACAGTCCCCTCACCTCACTTTTCTTGGACTTTAGGGTTTTGACAGGAAGGTCTTGCATCCTGGAATGCCTTACAATCCAGTGCTCTTGGACTCAGGCTACTAAACAATAGGTTGGGATTTTAAATCAAGTTCTTTTTTTTTTAATATCACATCAGAACAGACTTTTCTTTTTTAAAAAAAATATTTATTTATTATGTATACAATATTAGATGAGGGCACCAGACCCCATCATAGATGGTTGTGAGCCACCATGTGTTTGCTGGGAATTCAGGACCTTTGGAAGAGCAGGCAATGCTCTTAACCTCTGAGCCATCTCTCCACCCCCCTTAAATCAAGTTCTTGACCCTCTTCACTAGAGAACCTTTGCTTGTATTGAAGATTTCTTGGGAGCCCCTTTCAGGGCTAAGAGCTTCCTTCATATAGATATTTGCAGACTAGATTTAGGCCTTACGATGCTTATATTGCCGTCTCCACTGAAAGGCAAAGGACTTGTGGCTCAGAAGCAAAGGGTTCTCCTGTAGACAGCAGGAGTGAGGGTTGGACCCAACTCTGCCTCCAAAGTCCCTGTTTACTGCCTGCTACCCAGGGTGCCTGGTGGGAGGTGGCTCCCAGTAGTGTGGCACCGTAGACTCTCTCCTCCTTTGAGCCAATACTGGTCAGAGAAAAAAGCCATGATCCCTTACCCCCTCCCCCACCTGCTGGTCTGAGGAATGCAGCACCTGTCAGCCTGCTCAGGCCTTGCCTTGCCTTCCTCTGTGGAGATAAGAAGGAAGTAAATCCCCCTGTAAAATCCTCAAAGCTGCACATTCATGAGTGGTTTACTTTTGGGGGCTGAGAGCCATTTTTTTCTACTCTTTAATACAACCTTGGGCCTCTATAAAGGGGCCTTCCTGGGGTCAGCTGTGAGATACAAAGAGTCCCATGCAGGACAGGGAAGTCCTGCGGTAGCTGGGACCCCACTGCCTTATCTCCACTTCTCACTGAGTGGCTGTGAGCCTGGAAGGTCTCTGGCCCCTAGATGTCTTTAGTGCAGAGTTTGCTCACCAGGAGTTGTTTGGGTGGCTAAGCCTCTGCTCTTTGCCCCTGGAGCTGTGCTAACATAGAAGGATATGTTATCAGTGGGGTTGCGCCTACCTTCCCCTGGAGAGGTGGGGGGAGGGCAAGGGACGTTGACCTTCTGGGAACCCTTAAGACAAAGCCAAGAAGGGAGGGAGGGAGGCCTTGGAGTTAGGCAAACATGGGAGTGCATGGGGCAGAGCCTGTGGAATGTGTGAGGGGAGTGCTGACCCAAGGACACCTTGCAGAAATAGGCTGCAACGTGGGGTTGCCCCCATGTGGCACACCCGGTTCTCAGAGAAAGCTGCTGGGTTTGTGAGCCCTGAGTACTCTCCAGTGGCCGGGCACATGACCCTTCCAGATGATTCCTGGACTAGAGGTAGGCTTGATCTAGACCCTTCCCCACTATGTGGAAACTTTCTACAGCCTCCCTGTGGGCATGACGGGCTATCGAAGTCATTCTCTACCCAAGAACACATTTCACAAGAGCAAGTGACCCCCACATTTAAGCCACATTCGGAGTTACCTGGAAGAGGCACTGCCCTAAAAAGGTGATGGTGGAGGTGGTGGTGCAGATGGAGGTGGAGTTTCCAGTATTGATGAGGTCATGGAGGTAATGGTGGGGATAAATGTGCTAGTTGTGGTGGTGGCAATGAGGGTGGCTTGCTTCTCTTATTTTTATTTCATTTTCTTATAATGATTTTATGTAGTTAAGTGGTAAATGTGATGTTTTGGTGCATGAATATTTTTGAAGATCAAATTAAAAAAATAAGAATGTCCTGCAAATCAAAACAATCCTGAGATTCCATCTTAGACCTGCCAGAATGATCAAGGTAAAAAACACTGATGACAGCTTATGCTGGAGAGAGGATGTGGGGTAAAGGGAACACTCCTCCATTGCTGGTGGGAATGCAAACTTGTACAGCCACTTTGGAAATCAGAATGGTGATTTCTCAGAAAATAAGGAAACAATCTACCTCACGACCCAAAATACCACTTTTGGGTATCTACCCAAATGATGCTCAATGATACCACAAAGACACGTGTTCAACTATGTTCATAGAAGCATTATTTATAACAGCCAGAATCTGAGAACAACCTAGATGCCTCTCAGCTGAAGAATGAATAAAAAAAATGTGGTACATTTACACAGCGGAATACAATTCAGCAAGAAAAAATAATGATGTTTTGAAATTTGCAGGCAAATGGGTGGATCTAGAAAAAACCATATTGAGTGAGGTAACCCAGACCCAGAAAGATAATTATAATATGTACTCACTCTAAGTGGCTTTTAGACATAAAGCAAAGAAAAACCAGCCTACAAGTCACAATTCCAGAGAACCTAGACAACAATGAGGATCCTAAGAGAGACATACATGGATCTAATCTACAAGACAAGATCTACTGAGTTAATTGGGAACATGGGGGTCATGTGAGAGGGTAGAAGGAGAGAGGGGAGAAAGGGAGAGTAGCAGACAAATGTATAGCTCAATAAAAACAATAAAAAAGAAAATAAGCATCTCCATAACTTTTAGTAGTTGCCTCTCCCTCCTCTGTTCTAGCTAATCTGCAGTGTTAACAGCAGTCGTTATCTGTGTTATCTGCGCACTAAATCTTACTCTTCTCATCTAAATAAGCTTCGTCCTCATTGGCTGAGTTCTCTCCCTGTCCTCTCTGTCTTAGACTCTGGTAAGCACCATTCTACTTTCGACTTTGCAGGATCAACTTTTATAATGCCCACATACAAAAAGAGCACAGAAAGTGTATTTTTGTGCCTTGCATATTGCATTTGGCACCATGTTCTTTACTTCCACCAACATTGCTGCCAGTGACAGGATTTCATTCATTTACTGGTGAGTAACCTATTGTGTGTAAGTTCCACATTTTATCTTTCCACTTATCTGCCAACAGACACTTGTTTCTATTTCCTGGAATGAGTGCACAATGCTGCAGTGAGCGCAGGTGGACAATTGTCTCACCTGCCGAGGACAGAGACTGAAGGGTTACAGCAGGCCCTTCTGTACTCTTCCGCACTGGCTGAGTTGGCGTCCCTCCACCAATAGCCTGCGAGTTTTCCCTTTGTCACATCCTTGCTAGCACTTGTCATCATCTATCTTGGATACAGCTATTGTGATGATACGGTGGCATCTACTGTGCTTTGATTTTTATTTCTATAATGGCTTTCTCTATTTTTGCTATAGAATCTCTGTTTCATGGCCAACTTGTTTCCAGAGAGTTCAAAGGGACCGTCACTGATAAGTGACAATGGAACATAAACCCTCTGCTCTCCTTGACAGTATTTTGCAGTGTGTCACCCTAGACATAGGGCTAGAAGAGGCTAAGGAGTTTTCTCAGTCTGATTTCCCTTGACCTGTGTGATCTAGAGATGGGCCAGTCTTGTCGCACAGGTGGCTTATGGCTGAACTGCACCCCCAGCCTCTCGCTGCCTTTGCTGTCTGTGTCTAGCCAGCTTCACCCTGCTGGTGCAGGACAATTCTGTATCCTGTCAATCATGTTTTAAATAAATGCTGATTGGCTAGGCAGGAAGTATAGGTGGGTCAACCAGACAGGAAGTAGAGGCAGGGCTAG
>JAQHUG010000159.1:3603818-3640889 GCA_028555095.1 Dicrostonyx torquatus
GGGTGGGACAGAAACCCCCACGAGCAGGCCCCTCATGTTACACCCTGCAGTTGAGCACAGTGGATCCCGGGCTGACAAATGCCTGCTGTGCTATTTCATGGGGAAATGGAGAAGTGTGGTTTGAAGGGGAGAGCCCTGCCTCGTTTAGTGCAGAGCATATGGTTGTTTGCCAAATGCAAAAACCCTGAAGTGGTGCAGTGTAACTGGAGGTTTCTTTCCCATTTGCCTGTTCCCAAATAAATACTCAGAGGCTTAATACTAATTACAAACTGTTTGGCTGATGGCCCAGGCTTATTACTAACTAGCTTTTGCATCTTAAATTAGCCCATATCTATTATTCTATATTTTACTATGAGGCTCGTGACTTATTAATTCACATCTTGCTTCTTCAGTATCTTGTGTCTCTCTGACTCCACTTTCTTTTTCCTTTATCTTTGCTTAGATTTCTCACCTAGCTCTATTCTGCCCTCTCATAGGCCAAAGCAACTCCTTTATTAACTAAGGGTAATAAAACATACAGCATATAGAAGGGCGCCCCACATCATGAAGACTGGTTTTCTGTGATGGTGGCAGGGGCTCTGGATACTAGTGGTCATTCTGACAACTCTATCATCTATCATTTACATGTTCACATGACATTGAGAAAGCTTATGCTTTGGAGGCTGTTTCTGCTCAGTGTGGGAGTGGAGCACTGTGTTCTCCCTGAAAGGCCACCTCTCTTCACGCAGTGGTCAGAACTCTAAGTTTCCAGCTGGATGCTGGCCTTAATGTAGGGCTTAGCAGGAGGACCTGAGCCACTGAGGCTGGGCATTCTCCTGGCTCCACTTCCTCCTCTCACTCTGATTCCTGACTGTGGATGTATTGTGACTGGCTGTCTTATGCTCTCGCTTTTCTGTCTTCCCTGCCATGATGAACCCTATACCTTTCAATGGTGAGCCAGAATAAACACCCTCTACTCGAACTGCTTCTGTCAGTGTCAGGTCACACCGACGAGACAAGCAGCCATCCCCGGAGCATCCAGAAGGCGAGTCAGTTGGAAGATACCCTTGCAGCGTTGTTTGTTTTCCCACACATGACTGTTAGCATCTGAGAGTTAGCAGAGGCAGCCTGCTTGTGAGGTGTTCCCAGAACCCAAATGTCACAGGAACCGAGGCATTGGCTGTGTGCTGCTTCAGTCTAGACTTGTCTCCATGGAGCTTGGCTGACTTACCTGCAACCTGCATGTTTCACAGTACCGGGAGCCTATTGTGTCTGAATTCTTGGTCCTCTCTGCCTTCAGAGCCCCAGGGTGCCAACCTATTCTGAGGGAGGGGAGCGTGCCTTCTCAGCTTGCCAGGCAGGCCCAGAACACCAATATGTGGCTTCCCCTGCTGACGGATCACCTGTTCAGCCTGTGGTACAGTTTGATTCAAGCTTCCATCCCTCTCAGTGAGCAAGGTTCCCTGTCTAAGCGGAGAGCCTTTGCCAGGCCAAGGACACACAGATCATCAGAAGACCTGGTTCTAGGTAATAAAACCTTTTTCTTTTGAACAAAAAAGTGGGTTATTTGTTAGCTTGGGTAGCTATCCCATCCAAAGCAGTATTATTTTCAGTATTGCTGATCCAGGTTTGCAGACAAAAGCTCTGACCCCACCCCCTTCACCTGAATGTGGACAGGACCGCACCAGCTGCTTTTGTGTTGCTACAGCCCATGATTCCAGAGGGGCAGAAGGGCTCGACCTCTCCATTTGGAATATCTTGAAGGACTCATATAACCAATGGGGTCACACTGTCATCCTGAGGCCAGGGAGGCAAGATTCCTCAAGTAGGTGAATATGCACCTACTTGTTCAAATAAATTTTCAGTACATAAACCAGTCCTTGGGGGGTAACTTTGAAGTTATTTTCAGGAAAATTCCATTCACAGATATGTGTGAGCCTGGCTATGGCGAGACAAAGTACCAAATGCCCTGAGCCTTGTCTTTGCTCATACTGTAGATAAACATACCAGTTGAGGTGTGTGTAGCGCCATTATTAATGCATTTTGCCTTTTGTCTAATGATTTTGCTGTTGATGGCCCTGGCACAGAGTTGAAGTGTCTCTGTGCACAGAAGGCCATGATGTGTCATGGACGAAATGGGTGAGTTAGGTTTGCCTCATTCAGGCTAGGTGACTGGCTGCCACAATATACATCCAATAAGGTGCGTGTAAACAGATCTTTCTGTCTCTGTCTCTCTGCCTCTTTGTCTCTCTGATTCTGTATCTCTCTGTCTTGTTCTGTCTGTCTCTGTCACACATACACACACGGAATAAGGCTGTGTATTGATTGGCTGAGGGACATGCAGTGACCAGTCTTCTGGAATCTGGCATACAGGTGCTTGTCTGTCAAGTAGGTATGCATAGCCACAGTAGAACATGTCTTGCACAAGGAGCATTGCTACATGTTGAAGCTGGGGATCGGCAGCCCTGCGAAAGACCTGATGCTAGGCTGGGGCCACTTCTTCTTCCGGGCCAGCTTGGTTGGTGGCCTTTCAAACAAGCACCTCTTTATTGTAGGCCATTGTGATCACAGTGACATTTGTCTGTGATCGGATGCTGCATTCTTGGTGGATGCCGTCCATGCTGACTTAGGTCCTGATGCTGTCACCTTTGTGGGGGTGGATACTCTGCTTGTCTAGGCAATCTCAAATGGCAGCGTGTGACCTTCCAGGCTCGACAACAAAGGGATTTTCATTTCCCGGAGACTTATAGCTCACCCATGCTCGCCTTGGCTTAGTCACACTGCTGAGTGACCTTCAGGCCGAGGACTGCTTAGAAGGTCCAAGCATGGAAGCCTACTTTTTCCTAGGACAATGTGAGTCCCATGTGCCAGCTTTTCTCAATACCCGGCTTTGCTATCTGTCCCATTCAAAGCCTGTAGGAGTCTGAAATACAATGCACGACAGGCAGACCTCTAAGCTACTGTTGGGAATGTGCGCCGGATGAGCCAGCACATAGCACAGTAGATGGCTTCTGTTCATAGGCTGATCCTGGGCTGCGCCTGCTGGCTGGCTCCCACACTGTTGACCCTGCAACACCACTGCCTGCTTCCTTTCTCAGATGCATCAGGACTAGAGAGGGTAAGGGTATGGGGACTGGGTGAGGTGGTAGCTGTTGTGCCCGACTCTTGTGCCTGGAAGTGGGTGACAGTTTCCCCAAGGAGGTCCTCCTCCATCTGGCCTTTCCTGATGCAGCTCCCGAAGCTGTTTGTGGAAGTCCCCAAGGAGGTGGCGGAAGAGTGAAAGTCACACCCGCATGCAACATGGCAGTGCTACTGCCTCACAGGAATGTCAAAAGGTGGGGGAGACTGGTGGACTCCTACACACAGATGGGACATTGCAGCCAAGACAGGAAGCACAGCCTTTAGGGAAACAGCCAGACTGGAAGAGTGATAACCAAGGACTTCTTTTCCCTTAAAAGAAATAATGAATTTTTCTGCTTCTGTGTTATCTGAGAGTGCATTTCCCAGCTGTCACCTTAGTAACCATCAGGAAAGTGATGGATGTGGAGAGTGGCCTTCCTTCACGAGTTACCTAGGTAACTGCTGCCCTCTCACGAGCCTGGGGACACAGCAGCACAGGGACACTGGGGCTGGAGCTCCAGTTTTGTTGTGGTTTTAGCTCTGATCCTGCTTTCTTGTCTATGCAACGGCCTGCAGAGTCTACCTCACGGGCTCATGGAGGCAGTGTGGACCGAGTTCCTACACTTGGCCAGTCTCCTTCATCTTCAACACACCTTCGTCTCTGGGTTTGTGTTTGGCTGACATTAAGAATTTGGTGGGAGGGGTGGGCCCAGAGAGCAAGCCAGCAGTGCATGGGCCTTGCTGATCCCGTTTGCCACCCCCTCCCCACGCAGAGCGGCAGTTATCCTTCTCCTGAGTGGCAAGGGTGGGGTAGAGACCCTCTAATGTGGACCTGAGCTTGGGTTTCTGCTGTGAGCTGCTCTGAACAGGCTCTGAGGAGGCAGAAGAAGACAGAGCTCTGGACAAAGGTGGCCTTGCAGGTGTTGGAGTAGCACAATGTGGCCTTATAACCAAAAGAGGTTGTGGAAAGGGCCAGCTTGACAAGCATGTGGCTTGTATTGTCTTCAGGGAAGCAGAACTTAGCAACATGGTCTATGTGGTACCAGTTTTGGAAGTATGGAAGATGCAAGAACGGGGAGGTCGTGGAGTCTTATACTAAGATTCCAGACAGTCACCGAGGCCAGATTACATTCCAGTGGGAGGGGCTAGTGTTGAGTCCGATTCTCTGTAAGACTGTGTGACAAAGAGGGCTAAGGGTTGCTCATCAGGTGATGGTGGGAAGGGCCCATCCTTGCAATGAATACAAACTGAAAGCCAAATGTCTCCCAGAAAAAAAAAGAAAAGCAAAATAAAACAAATAAGCAGGCAAGCAAACAAGCAAAAAAACCAGGGTGAGCATTAGAGAGATTTCACAACTTTGAAGGCAGAAGATATATCAGAAAATGTAAAGAGCAGCCAGCAGGTGCCTTTGGGGTAGGGAGAAAAGACGTCCTCCTGCAGCCTGTAGGAGGAAGCAGTTTGGACACCTTGACCTTGGTCCATGGAGGACGGACTTAACGATTATGGCGCTGCATGACAATTAATTTGGAGTCTAAGCTAGTGAGTTCCTATTGGCATCTTACAGCAGCAGTAGTAAATGAATGTACGGGCCGACCCAAGAGTAGGTACTCTGATTCCTGACTTGCCAGGCCACAGGAGCTTCCTGTAGTGGTGCCTTGGAATCTGCTGGGGGATTGGTCCCAGGATCCCCAAGAACATCGACGTCTGCAAACCTCTTCCAATAGCACACTGTCTGCTCATAACCTAGCCATCTACACACACCTCCCTCGTATACTGACGTCACCTCTAGCTTTCCTGTGACACCTGATACAACCTAGGGTCACATAAGTGATAGTTGAGCTGGTTGTTTAGGAAGCAACGATGAGAAAAACAGCCTACTTGTGCTCAGAACAGAGCTTTTCCCAGTGGCTTCAAATCTGGTCAAATCTGCGGACGTAGGTTCTGGGACATGCAGGACCCCACCCCCTCAGTCAAAAATGGTGTCCTTGGCTGTTCTTTGGGTCTATTCTTTGAGTACTCTTGGTTCTTCTTTGGTTCTGTCCTTTTGGGGTGCCTTGGTTCCTCTTGGTTCCTCCATTCTTAGGACTTGACCTTTGTGGGTGGTTTAAACTGGAGCACTTTTCCCTGACGGATGTGTGCTTCCCTTATCCTTCATTTTTCTCCGGGGCACATCACTGCAAGCATACCTCATCTTCCTCTGCCTGCTTCTTCGTTGCTTATTTTCCTCGTTTCTTCGACAAAATACCCAGCAAGTGAAACTTAAAAAAGGAAAGGCTCATTTTGCAGAAGAGGACCCCCGACTTCTTTTGTTCACCATGGGGAACCATGAATATAACATGGTACCAGGTATGTAGCAAGACTCCCCATCTGACTGGTGGGTGCCAAAGAAGTCTGGGGCTATGAAGTGTGACAGCCTAATGTCAAGTGTAGGGGACTGAACTGTGTTGGGAAGGATGAAAAACAAGTGACAAACTCTTCATAAAAGTGTGCTATTTGGAAGCATGTGGCTATTAGCATTGACCCAGGGTTTTCTCAGGATGTGCAGGACTATGGGATGGCATGGCAGGCTGGATCAGGCAGATGCAGGAGGAGCTTCTGGAGCCAGGATAAGGAACAGGAATCAGAGAGGGAAGAGAAACATGGCGCATAGGCTGAATCAGCTATAAGCAGAGTTTGAGAGCGGTGAGGTGTCGCTCTGCTCAGCCCCATGCACCATGCTGTTCTGGAGCTGGCAGAGGTTGACACAATAGAGATTCAGTTTTGGAGACCACATATGCAGTAGAAGGAGGGGACCATGGGTGGGACTGATGGCAGCAGTCAGTAACTGGGTTACCTGGCTCCACCTGGACTTCTGAGACAGACAGAGATATGGCAGGGGCTCCAAGTGGGGGCAATAAGGCATCTATTCAAGTAGAAGACTGCTGGAGACCAGCAGCTGTAGCCAGAGATTTGGATTAGCAAAGGCCAGATGCCCCGGGCAAGGTATTCTGTGTATTCAGAGCCCAAGTCCACATGTTGTCACTTGAGATGCAAACTGGAGATGCACCTTCCTGGCCAAGCTCTCCATGGAGCATGTGAGGAGTGATAGGCACTACATGGGTCCCTCCCAGGATTGTGGGGGAGTCACAACTTTGGCATGATGAGGTGTCTTATGCTGGTGAATGGGTGGATGGAGGTGCATGGTATCAGATGTGGCAGGACTGGGACAGGCTGTCTTCCTACCTGGAGACTTAAAGTGCCAATGATGATAATAATATCACTCCTCACATGCTCCACGGAGAACTTGGCCAGGAAGGTGTATTCATGTCTGACCCACAGAGTAGGAGACCGAGGCTCCAGGGAGCAGTAATGAGGCATCATAGGAAGGGTCAAGAATGGAGCAATGCCGGGCGTTTGGTTCATCTGAGGATTCTGGGCTCTTCTGCACAGGCCTGTCCCTTTTTGTGTGAGTCTGTGACTGTCCTTGGGGATCATGCCAGCCCTTTCCCCATTAGCTTCATTAGCAGTTCTGCCACTGCTTGGTGGCTCCCTGTGTGCACACACGGAGCTCAGCTACTGCTAGCAAAGGCCCTGTTTCTGCAGTCCTGGACCTGGGGTTGGAGCTCACTGCTCTTGGGTCTATAGATGGGGGCGGGAATCAAAGCCCCAGCACCTCAGGATTTGGTCAGTTATAAAAATATCTGGCAAGAGCCGGGGGCGGATTCAGGAACCGAAACTTCTTCTCATTCTGTTCTTCTAGTATTGGATTGTACAATTATAGAGCCTCAGAAGTTTCCTAATGCACCACAAGATGTCAAGCTGTGGCATCAAGATTAATTCCTTCTTTAATGACCAGCCCTGACTTTGACCTTGGAGGGTGTGTTGTATTTCCAGAGCACACTGCCTTGCTTCTGGGCTTTGAAAATTAACTCTTTGTTCTCAATCAGATGGTTCTCCAAAGGCATTTTAAAAAAAATCTCTTAACCTTCAGGTGGCATAGTTTAAAGAGCAATAGAGACAAGGATGAGTGAGGTGGTGGCAGTGGGGGCTGGGAAGAGGCTGGGGCAACTGGTGAGGACTGGTATTCGTTGAATGTTTATCTGCCTCACTACCCTTCCCATGGCATCTATGTTGCTGCCCGTGGTAGGTGTCTGGGCTCTGGATTCTGGGATGAGGACTGGCAGGGCTGGGGAGGGCTTGGTGGGCAATGTGTCTAGCTCACTGGTGCCAATGGTTTCACACTGATTTATAACAGCAGTTCCTAACTTGTAGATATCCATCCCTGGGGGGCGTCTAATGACCCTTTCACAGGGGTCACCTAAGACCATTGGAAAATACAGATATTTATATCATGATTCTTAATAGTAGCAAAATTACAGTTATGAAGTAGCAACGAAAACAATTTTATGTTTGGGGTCACCACAACATGAGGAACTGTGTTAAAGGGTCGCAGCATTAGAGAGGTTGAGAACCACTGCTTTAGAACAATACCCAGTGTCCATCAGGAAGTGAACTGTTCCCAGGATGCTGGAAGCTTTGAGGGAGAGAGTATCTCCCTTGAGGACAAGGAGTGGCCTCTGAGTTGGGCCTTGGAAGATGGGAATAAGGCAGAAGAATGGAAAGAACAAGAGTGAAGGCTTACAGAAAAGTTTGGGTGTGCAGTGGGAGAAAGTGGGTCCATTAAGGGAGGTGGCTTGGTCATGTGGGCACCTCCCAGTGTGTTCTGTATGTCCCGTGGCTGAAGCTCTATGTGCTCATCTGCCACCTAGGCTGTGTCACTCGCAAAATGATTTTCCTCTTTTGAGTTACCTCAGAGCTTTACCCCTCTACTGGCTTCCTGCTGAGGCTGTTCAGAGTGCAACCCGCCCCCATCACTCATGGCTTCTGGCTTGGTGGATTTGCCTACTTGCCGTAACATGTCTGCAGTCCACAGTTGTTGCTCTGTACTTTTGTGATCACCACAGACGCATGCAGCGGTTTGGCCTTTGACCCCTCTGCTGTGCTAATCGCTTCTCTTACAGCCACAGCAGAACCGCTGACGTCATCATTGTAAAAGGAGGAAAGATGAATCTTGCTCTTGCTCATGGTTTCAGAGTGTCGCATCATGATGGGCGGGAAGCAGAGGGAGCTTGACAACAAGGCACGAAGGCAAGATCTGGCTTCAAGGATGTGCCTTGAGATCTAATTGGTCCGGCAGCACCCTCACAGACACCTGGGGATGCGGACTTCCTAGGCTAGATGTGAATATCTAAGGCTGACCTTCATCCCTGGCTGTGTCTTCCCACCTGAGGCCCTGCTCCCTCTCCTGGATCCCCATCACATGGCCAGCCAAGGACTTTTGTGTGGTCAGGGTAAAGGGCTGAATGACATGAATGTCACAGCCAGCTCCCTGGGGCTTAGGAGCCCTTTCTGATCAGTGCTGGAGAGTCTCTGCTTTCGGGAGAGGTCTGTCCTCAAGCATGCGAGGGGTAGTATAGAAACCCAGTGTAGTGGAAACATTCTAAAATAGATGAAAGTGATCCTAATGAAGTCTCCAAACAATGAGGCAGACAGTGTCTCAACTGGCTGTTTTTTTGTCACCAAAGGAAGCTTACAGTGCTGGGACTGATTTGCATCCAATTGATTTGTAGGTCAAAGGGATCCCATGGAAATCCCCAAACAACTCAGACTGCTGCAAGACAACAGGTTGTTCTCCATAAACAGACAGTAAGGCCCCATTTTTCACATAAATCATTGAACATGGAGAGGTGGAGCTGGTGCCTACTTAGAACCTTCACTCATACATTCTAGGGTCTTCGGTGTGGGAAGGTACTCTGCTGGCTACCAAAGAGAAATGTAAACACCGATCCAGCCACAAATACTTTGATCTACAATGCTGTCCTGCCTGCAGAATTTGCTAGGGCAATGGTGGCACAGAGCTTGTGGGAGTAACCAACCAACACCTGATTTGACTTAAGACCCAGTCTACCAGAAGGAACTCATACCTGACACTGGGAACCTGCTGCAGAAAGAGCTAGCCAAGGTCAGCTATTGCTATATGGATGATGACACATGAGGAAATCAAGAGCTGTGTTCCCAGCCAGAGGCCAGAGTGCCTTAGAGGGCTACTAGATGGGAGGACATAGGGATGGGAAATATCTCATCCCCTGCCCAAGAATTTTTTTTGACTCTTATTAACCAGAGCTTCTCCTTTTGGTGTCATTTAGTCTAAAGTGTCATTTCTGTACACTGTGCACTAGCACATTGGAATATTGTCTTACACAGAGATCCATGCATGCAGTTTCCGTCTTGGATGGGGCTGGGAGCTGGGAGCTGGGAAGGGTTCTTTGGAGACAAGGCAGATGAAGCAGTCTATTTCCAGGGCCACATACACCTCCGAGGGTTTGGAGGTGACTCCAAGGTAAATGGTAGGAGGCAGGCAGAGTCACACAGGGGACTCAGACCTTCTTAGACTGTCATAGAGGTCTTCCCTGTCTGTAGCCTGAAGAGAAAAACCAGACATTGCAAGCTGCTGCCAAGTTCATTCCAGTGCACTGCCCTATGGGTGTCTTCCCCTGTGTTCTCTGCTGATGGGAAGCCTAGGCTGAGAGAGGCAGCCCTGCCTCAGTCGTGCAGGTCAGGGCCTGGGCTCCATCTGAATATTCATAAGCGAGTTCCACTCAACATTTGCCTGTGTTCTGAGCAAATCCTTTTCCTCTGGACACACCATAGGAAGTCAGGAGAGTGGCATACAGGGAGCGTCTCATATGCAGGGGCAGGAGTTAGTCACTCACAGGAGTCTTCCACAGGAGGCTGCGCTGTGTTGTTCAGCCCTATTACAAACCTGCAGCCACTGGGAATGGGATCTGGATTGGGGCTTCTCCACCCAACTTCCCTCCATCCACGGGACATATGTGCACAAGCCCAAGAGGGTAGAAGAGGCCAATGATGGAATTCTGGGGGCCAGGATCCCGTCCTCCTCTGGGAAGCCTGTGGTCCTCGAACTTCTGTCTGAGTGAGAGACAACATGCATTGCTAGTGGCCAGCTTAGCCCTAGGGTCTGTTTGCTGCTGAATCTGACCTTCAAGAATTGATGGACCCTGTGCTGGCTAGTTATTTGTCAATTTGACACAATCTGGGTCACCTGAGAAGCAGAAGCTTCAATTGAGAAAATGCTTCCCTCTGATTAGCCTGCAGGCCAGTCTGTAGGGTTTTTCCTTGGTTAGTGACTGATACGGGAGCACCCAGCTTACTGTGTGCTGTGCCACCTCTGGGCAGATGGTCCTGGGTTGAATAAGAAAACAGACTGAGCAAACTATGAGCAGCCACCCAGTAAGCAGCATTCCTCCACCTCAGTTCCTGCCTCCAGGGTTTTGCCATGAGTTCCTGCCCTGGTTTCCCTCAAAGGGGTACTATAACCTAGAAAGCTGAAAGAGGTCCTTTCCTCTCCATGTGGCTTTTGGTCATGGAGTTTGCTACAGAAATAGAAAGAAAACCAAGACAAATCCATGGAAAGTGATGGAAACATCTAGGCCTGCAGACAGAGATCCCCAGCTTTAAGGGTCTTCCCGACGGGGCTGTGGACTGTGGAGTACGTTGTGGTAGAGAACCATTCTCAGTCTGTCAAGTGGGAGACTGCTGAAGATTCCTGGGCATTTCTTAATCCACTGTCCTGCATCCTGGGCCTTCCAGATAGCACTCCTCAGGGCCAGTTAACTAATGAATTCATGACTATGGTAATTACCACCATTAGTGTATCCATTAGCACTGTAGGTCTGATGGTTCCCATTGCCAGGTTAGGCTCTCTTAGGTGTGTTTGCAGAAGCCCAGGTTTCTAGTGAATATTAGAGCCCTGCCATATTCAGGGACAGAAAGATAGAAAGAGCAGCGGCAAGGGGGTGTTATCATCCTTAGACCTGGCATTCTAAAGCAGGCTAACCATGTATCACTGGCACAGACCTAGAAAGTGCACCTGTATGGAGGCCTACAGCAACACAGGGCTTCAGCTTCTAGGGAGTCCCGCATCCTACTGTTCTGGGTGTCAAACCCTTTTTTCCGTGCTGTGCTGATGAACCAGAAAGATCATGAGGTTTGGGTACCCAGCCTCATCCCTAGGCCTCCCAGAAGTGACACACTGAGTTCCATCTCTGCTGCTGGGCTTCCTGGGAGCCCTTCCCTCAGAGAAGTGGGTGAATAGGAAGATATGGTTCCCATCACACAGCTCCCGAGGGACAGCCTGCTGCTTCGTCCTTCACTTGGCAAAGGTGTCTTGAGGCCACTAATCAATTGGCCCCAAGCACAAGTCACTTAACAGAGACATAGCCCCTTTTCCTTCCAAGAGCAAACTTGACAAGTGAATGAGCAGACAATTGTGTCTGCTACAGAGAGATAGTGAAGAGAATGGGGTGGAGGACAAGCCTCAAACTTAGAGGGAAGTGGGCAGCCCAGAGGATGTTCTGGGACATTTCAGCAGATGAGGTGGAAAGTGCAGGGTCTCTGGGGTGGACAGAGAACTCTGGGTGGTTTCTAGTGAGTAGAGAGAAGGTGAGGTCTGGTGGTTCCTGCGTCCACCTGTTAGTCTCTTCACAGCCCAAGACTGAAGTGCCTCAGGCTGGATCCCCGAGGCCTCCCTCCTCGGATGGTAGGTGACATGATTCCTCAGTCCTCATGTAGTCTGCACTCTGTGTCAGCATGCTGACCTCTTCCTAGAAGGACACTAGCTGTGTTGGAGAAGGCCCACTCAGATGCCCTTGTTCTGTGAAAAGCCTGTTTCCTCCCGCAGTGCTGCACAGTGCTTCACAACTCCTGTGACCACCATGAGCATTTTCTTCTCTATTTTCTGTTTAGTGACAGCGTGGCAGTGAGAATGTGTCTTCAGAGGCCATCTTGTGCTGGAGGTGAGGTCGGGTGCACTCATTGGCTAGGAGGGAGCTACTTTCCCAGCCTTTTTCCCTGCCCAGACACCTGCTTTCCAAATCTGAGCCACACCCCCATCAGGATACAACAGCAGTAGGAAGAGAAAAACAAATCCTAAATTTTACCATTAAAACCAGAATTCAAAGAATGAGTAACTGTCATTTATATCATACTGTCTCCCACGGTTCAGGGAACATTTCAGAAAAGGATTAAAGGTGAGATTGGGGAGAGCTATGGTGAAATGCTGGCTTTTGGGCCAGACAGAGCCATGCGCTCATGAACTCATAGTGGCCGTGGTGGCTTGCACAAGACCAGCACAAGATCAATCCACTCAATGGTCCAGCATGGTTAGTGGAGGGACTTATGAAGACCTAGCCCTAACTGAGCTTAGATAACTGAAGACTGCTGTCTGCAGGAAGTGGCTCCTGGTAGGTTGCCCGTGCTCCAGTGGTGGCCCCACACCCATGCACATTAGTGATGGGACTCAGTGGGCTGTGGAAAGAAGATAGGAAGTGGGGAGGGGAAGGAAATAGGGACAGTCTGGGAGGAATTGGAGAGAGAACAAGGCGTTGGCATGATCAAAACACATTGCATGCATAGACAAAATTCTCAAAGAACGAATAACAACATATACTTGAAGAAACATTACTTGTATGTGTTGGTACTGGTAGGAGGTGATGGTGGATTTGAACTGCACGGTGGGAGCGTTTTCAGTCAGAGTAGTGTCTGTTTTATGTTTCCAGTACTCAGAGCAAACCTAGTTAGTCGAGGGAATGGCCTTGCTGCCACCCGCACTGTGCACGCTAGGGATAATGGAGCTGGAAGATGTACAGTGGCAGTTTCCTGCTATTTGGATCTTTCCTGGGCCTAATTTTGGGACTTAAGGTCTGTTGGAGGAGTTAGAGCCAGGAGCCCACCAGGCTTCCTGGCCTTCAGGTTAGTCTCTGTCTACTGTGACTGACCCCAAGTAACCTTAGAGCTGGTCCAGAAGTGGCCAGATCAGTTCCCCTCCCAGAGCCTGCATTAACTTTCTGGGTTCCCTTGCCATTGTGGGGATGCCCTCCTTTGACAGAAAGCCCTGGGTCGGGGGCTTTTCCCTTCCCTCCCTGGGTGAGCTCACTGGTCCAGGAACGTTCAGAAGGTCCTCCTTCCCCCAGCACTGGCTGAAATTGCGAGTCTTGCTGGTTTTGCCGAGCTGCCCCTGAGCAACTCAGAGTGAGTCATTAAACACGTAATTGTGTGCCATCTCCTTCAGTCCTTATCTCTCCAGTGTGGGTCAGAGCTGCGAAGATAGGGACACACCTCCCGCATTTCTGATGGCCTAGCAGGTGCTTGTTGAGAGTGGGTGGGGAGGGCTGGGTGAGCAGATAGGATGCTGCTCTCTTCACAGACCTGTGTGACTTATTACCTCACCGGCTGCACTTGTCGGGAAGCATTGGGAAGCACAAAACAAGAAGCTTTGCTTTTTAATGGGACATGATTAAATGTTAATGACCAGTGACCTCACGGAGTGACTGCTGTGCTTGCCTTTGCTCATCTATGCCTGGGTGTACCTTCTGGGCATCAGAAAATTACATAATTAAGTATAGATTACCACAGACACGTCACCACGCATTGTTATTCCCGGGAGACTTAATTGGCAAGCTTTGTGTTCATGTGTGCTTCTCATCAGAGCACCTCCGGTTGCTTTACAAATAGCATTTCCTTAACCCTCTGCAACAGCCCTACACACAGCCCGGTTTAATGGATCAAAAACCACAACCTGAAGCCATTTGGTGCCAAGATGAGCACTCCTCCCACCCTCTTCCCTGTGCCACGACGGCCAAAAGGCAGGTGTCCTCCATGGTCCTCCCTGAGCTGCTCACAGGGCTCCTATTCAAGGTTCCTGTCGAAATGAGCAGAGGCAGGCGGGGTGGCTCTGGTTGCTGACACACGGGTCCTCAAGCCCAGCCACTGTTGTGGTGTCCGAGTTCTAAGAGACTGCATGAAGAGTGGCTTCTGGAAAGAAGCGGCTTCTGGTTGTTCATTTGCACATCTCTGTGCAGCAATGGCATGTGGCCTTGGCTGTGATGCTGTGATGGACGCATGCCCCAGTATGCCGACTGTGATGCTGCGATGGACGCATGCCCCAGTATGCCGGCTGTGATGCTGCAATGGACGCATGCCCCAGTATGCCGGCTGTGATGCTGCAATGGACGCATGCCCCAGTATGCCGGCTGTGATGCTGTGATGGACGCATGCCCCAGTATGCCGGCTGTGATGCTGTGATGGACGCATGCCCCAGTATGCCAGCTGTGATGCTGCACAGGGTGGCCTTCTCTGATGTCAAGATCAGGGGCAGGTGAGGCTGTGATTTGACCTGTACCAGGGCCCAGAGCCAACATCTGAAGGCCTTTGAAAATTGAATTCGACTAGGGTATTTGGGCGCCATTTCTGGCTTTTACGTTTCATGTTTGTGACCGTTATTCCTTATAACCCTATAGGATATCTGGTGTCACCTAGTTTTATAAAAGGGACACCAGGCTGGAGCCATGAGGTGGTTTCCAAATGTCATAGAACCTGTAGATATTAGAACAGTGAGTGTCAGGACACATCCCACAGATTCCAAGTTCAACCCAGCTCCCGGAGAGCATCTCTTCCGTCCAGGTTTGAAAACACCACAGGAAGAATGCAGTACTCCTGAAGAAACGACCTCCCCCTTGAAGTTAATAAGATGAAGTGTGACTCAGAGTTACAATTCCCAAGGTCTAAACAAGCGCGGTGATACCCACACCCTGTTCTAGCCTTGCAGTTCTAGCCACCTTAAAATGGCTCTTGCAGGGTCAGAAGGGTGTTGGGCTGCTGGCAACTGACCAGAACCTTCACACAGCCATCTTCCTTTCTGTCCTCTCACCTAAAAACCCAACGCTGAGGAGTATGGCAGCAGAGAAGTCACAGTACCTGCTGGTCAGTAGTGCCCCATAAGGCAGATTTATCACCCAGTTAGTTCCTGTTTATTTTCCTCAGCTTCCTCATCAGCCGAGTGGGCGGGAGTCAAGCTGTAACTTTGTGCAGTTATGTATTTGTTGTGTCAGCTGGATGCCACCAGAAGACATTAAATGCATCAGGTGTTTATCTAATGGGTAACTCATGGTGGAGGCTCTTGAAGAAACAAATTACCTAATTAATTGGAGAAATTTGACTTTGTGGGCTTAAGAAGTTAGAATAGTTACCCACAACAGATTTCCATAGACTCTTCCAGAATGGAGGTGAGGAGAGCCTGGAAGGAGTGGCCTGAGCCAGGGCCATCGGTGTTTGAGGAGGTGCTTGGATTCCTGCTTTGGGCATCAGACAGTTTGGGTGAGACTGCTGTCCTGGTCATTCAGTTCTCAGGAGGACTTGTGTGATGCTGTGGGGTCGGGAGAGAGCTGTGAAGGACTCAGGCTTGGAGGTGATGGAGATTGGGAGGACCCGCCTGGAGTGTGCCTGCATGCGTGCTTGTGTGTGTGTGTGTCTTCCAGAACTTGATTTCCTCGTCCACATCCCACATGACTGGTCCTGTTGGTTGTTCCCAGGCTTGGGTTAAAGACTGGAATATTTAGCACACTAAGGAAATATGTCTGCTAGCCAAGACTGCCTTCTGTGCCTCTGCATCTCTTTCTATTTAGAGTTTGGCAGAATTAAAGAGACCCATTATTTACTAGAAGTATCATGTTATAAATGGCAAAATGGTCCAAAACTGAAAAGGCAAACTTACAACTGTTCTTAAAATTTGATAAATTGGGCTTTATAGAAAGGTCATTTTAGGGCACTTGCTGTTGTTGGGGAGGACCTGGATTCTGTTCTCAGCACCCACATGGCACCTCCCAACCATCTATAACTCTAGTTCTAGTGCATATGATGACCTTTCCTGAAGTTCATGGACACCAGGCATGCATGTGATGCGCACACACATGTGCGCGCACACACACACGCATGCCAAACACTCATAAAATAAATTCACAACAAGAAAAGTCATCTCTTGTTGTTTCTACTTAAGACAGTGTCTCATTTGGTGGCCCAGATTGATCTGGAAATCACTATGTAATCAAGGATGCCCTTGAACTCAGGGCAATCCTCCTACCTCAGCCTCCCAGGTGTTGGGGTTATGAGTGTGAACCACCATGCCTAATTAAAACAAATTGTCTTATGTCTCGCTTCCTGCTCCAGTCACATGGGCAGCCCTAGCATGTTTGTGACTGGAGGGTCCTTCTTCTAGCATGTATGGGCAAGATGTCACTACCATGGGAGCAAGATCGGAGGTGTGGGTTCAGAGTTTGTCCTTTCCTTGCCATGTAACTTCCTGTGGCTTTTCTCACGACCCATCCCTTAGCCCTGATAGCATGCTTCCTGGACTTTGTGGAAGAACTTGTCTGCCCTGGCTACTGTGTGGGATGGTGTGAGTCAGCCCCATTGGTAGTGTGTGTGTGTGTGTGTGTGTGTGTGTGTGTGTGTGTGTGTGTGTGTGTGTGATGGGGCAGGCTCTTCTTGCAGTGTCTTTGGATGCTCCTCTAGCCAGGCTGTGGGTCTCTTCCTATCCTGTTTTCCCAGGGGATACATCTGTTGGTATTTTACTGTGAAATCCTCCTCTTTTTGTTTCCACCAAGGCGATCCTGTTGCTTGCGGCTGTAGAGTGCCTCTGCTTAGCCTGGCTCCCCATTTTGCCGCTGGGTAGCACTGCTGCCCTCAACCTCCCTCTATGGTCTAAGCTGTCTCACGAATGGCTCATGGAAGCTACTGCCGGCACTCAGGCTGCGGCATTCTCTTCCACCTCCAGGAGAAAACAGAATTCTCTCTTCAGCTCTGCCCCCTTTCAGAGGATGGCTATCTGGTCAGCCTGGACGCCTGGCTCCTCCTGACCTCTCTGGCTACCATGGCTTGTGATCAACAGGTGAGTGTTTCACACCAGGAACAGTTAGGCTTGCTTGTTACTACAGCTTACCATGCACGGTTCTGAGTGCATAGAGTTCAACATACATGCATGCTTCTTGTTTTCTTTATGTGTTCAAAAAGTCTAGGCTGGCATTGTGGTGGTCTGAAAAAAAAAATAGCCCCCAAAGGGAGTGGTACTATTAGGAGGCGTGGCCTTGTTAGAGGAAGTGTGTCACTGTGGGGTGGACTTTGAGGTCTCTTTTTCTCAAGTTTCCCTCAGTGTGACAGTCAGTCAGCTTCCTGTTACCTGTAAGATGCAGGACTCTCAGCTCCAGCACCACATCTGCCTGCTCCCTGCCATGACAGACTGAACCTCTGACATGTAATGTTTCCTTTGTAAGAATTGCCATGGCCATAGTATCTCTTCACAGCAATAGAAACCGAAGCCAGGCATCACACTTACTGTGTGGTCCAGGATGGTCCTCCTGCCTCTATTGTCTGAGTGCTAAGATTGTAAGTGTGTAACACCATGTCTAGTTTTATATGTGTCAGGGAATTGAACCTAGGACTTCATGCATCTTGGGAAAGTACTATACCAATTGAGATCTTACTCTAATGAGTTTATTTTTAATTTTAGTTATTTTATAACAATATTAAAATATTTTATTAATTATTTAAGAAGTTCATGCAATATATTTTGATCATATTCAACCATCTCCCAACTCCTCCCAGATTAATTCCCACCTCCTTACCCACCCATTCCTCTCCAGACTCCTAGTTTAGCCCCTACCTTCCTATCAACCCATGTTTGTGTTCTTTCTCTCTTTTTTAACCTATTGGGTCAAATTTGTGCTACCCAAATACTCTTCAGTGTAGGGCCTGCTCTGGACCATAGCTGACTTACCAGGGGCCACACTTTTAAAGAAAACTGACTCTCCCAATGGCAGCTATCAATTGCCAATATCTCCTCAGCTATGGGACACAGTGCCCACCCCCTCACCTCCATGCTAGAATTTTGTCTGGCACAGGTCTTATGTGTGCCATCACAGCTACTGTGTGTTTATAGGTACAACTGCCCTGTTGTATCTGAAAACAGTTTCCTGTAGTCACCCATTGCCTGGGACTCCTATAATCTTTCCTCTTCTTTTGCAATGATCCCTGAGCCTTAAGAGGAAGGTTGTGATACAGGCATCCCATTTAGAGCTGATCACTCCATAATCTCTTATTTTCCGTATGGGTTGTGGGTCTCCAAGTTAATCGCCATCTACTGCAGCAAGAAACTTTTCCAATGAGGGTTGAGAGACACACTAATCTATGGATATAATGGTAAGTTATTAGGAGTTGGTGTGCTACTATATCCACTTATGAGAATAATAGCATTAGGTCTTCCCTTAAAGCCTATGACATGTCCACCCACAGGTTCTTGGCCTCAGTAACAGTGCCAGGTATGGATTCTGTCTCATGAAGTGGGCCTTAAATTCAATCAGAAAGTGATGGTTACTCTCATAACACTCCTGCTACTATTGTACCCGTCAGCTCGCCAGGACACTTGAACCTTGTGAGCCACAATGATGACTGTCCTTACATGGTTTTATTTTAAAATTGGGACAGCATGTGTTTTTAGGATAGGCTAAGGTGGTTGACATGGATTTATACTGTGGAATGGTCTTATTAATCCAACTAAGATATCCATCAGCTTACGCTCTTGTTAGTTTTTGTTATAAGGTAAGGGCATTGAAAATCTACTTTCTTTGTGACTGGTAATCATACAATGACAACTGTGTCTCAGGTTTCAGAGTGGGGCTGTCACACCTGTTTCTCCTTGACCAGTGCCTTGTGCCACTCTCCCTTCTTAACTCTCATAGAAAATCCATTAGTCAACCCACAGCATCTTCTCTCAAACCTTGTTCTCCTAGTATAGAAAGCAGATAGAAAGAGCGCCTGACTTACTGTGGTCGTGAGGGTAGATGAGTCAGGTATCAACACTACTTCCTCTTCTTGAGGACTAGGTATATCTTCCTGGTCACTCTTACAGATGTGTCTTTAATGTGATCTGAAAGCTTGTCCCCAAGTCACCAATGCTGTTCCTCAGCCCACATCCCCACAGTTCCTCACACTAGCCCATTAGTTTATGAGGCCTACTTCTTCACTCTGGTCTCTTGTCCCCTGTCGCACAGTTTTGTTTTTAGAGACAGAACTTCATGTAGCTCAGGCTAGCCTCAAACTCAGCATATAGTGGAGAATGACCTTGTACTCAATCTTCCTGCTTCCACTTCCCAAGTGCTAAGATCACAGGTGTGTAACACAACACCCAGTTTATGTGGTGCTGTGGACTGAATTCGGGGCTTTGTGCATGCTAGACAAACACTTCACTGGCTGCATTATATCCCAACCCCTGTGACGTATTTACAACAGCAGATACGTCTTCCACTCTACCAGTTGAGCTATATTCCCAGTCCCTTCTAGACTCTTCCAATCTGCCAACAAATTAGATCTCAGGCAATATTCTGCTTAATGATCATTTTCCCTCTTAACAATATAGTGTTCTCAGGGTTGTCTTTTTCAGCCCTCTGAAAAAGGGATCTCTGTAGACTGTCTTGTAGTGAGTTAATTATTTATGATTCTTCACAGCTGTAGGACATCATTAGGATGGACACTGGGAGAAATTTTTGCACATATTTGGGATGACCTTTCTAGGTTCCATCTTTCAGAGTGGATATACTGTGTGCTATACTGAGATTTACACATGATGTGGGACTCTCCTCCAAAAGGTGGTCAGCTCATTCATCCTGCAGGCATGAAGCCTTGAGTATTAGGGCAAATACTGGCAATGATTTCCACCAAAAGCTCTTGTGCTTCCCTTCCAGTTCCCTGGAGGCATGCTTCTTGAGGGTCATTTCCACTCATGAGTCCATTTCCATCAAAGATACCCAGCTAAATTAGAACCTCAAGTATACAACTATTTTTTCAATATAAAGGCGATGTAAATATTGCACTGGACATGCTCATGCAAAAACGTTTCCCTGAAATAGCTTGACATCCAGAATTTGATCTGGCATTCCTAATAACAGGGAAGATTTATTTCCAAACAAAAATGTGAAGTATGTTTTAATCAATTGCCTGGACTGCCCCTGGGGCACTCCTTGCTCACTGGTGATATTCTAGCCTCTGAAGTGAAAACCCGTGCTGCTGCACTTATCCCTGATGGCAGGGTTGTCCCAGGGCCTTTGCGTGGTGCTAGTCCGATTACTTCTCCCAAGAGCTCTGCCACCATGGTCCTGTCTAGCAGCTGTGAGGGATCATGCAAAGGCTCACTTGTCATTGATCTAGTGCTCTGTAAGTCTTTGTCGTAGAGACCCTCGTCCTTGATCCGATGCTCACACTGACCAGTACTCAGCATTCTTTCAGTGTACTTTCCTACTTATTTACCATGCTACCAGGAAGTCTATGGCTTATCTCTGCAATGAGACTCTCTGTATCTGTCTCATTGCCTGTTTCTAGGACTGGTCAAATAGTTGGGCTGTATTAAGGGCATTCTGAGTGGGATTAAAGTGCGCCAGGGTGGGAGTTTGTACTCAAGGAGCACCATCTAGATGTGAACGGTGCGTGGACATTCTGCAAGCATTGTTCACTTTGCTCACCATCAAATCCCCGCTGTGCAGATGTTGCTCAATGGCACCAGCCTTGCAGATATGCCTGCAGAGAGCTGCCTTTCTTTTCCCATCTTCTGACCTAAGCCTGTCACTGGTACCTGGGAGAATCTGGCTGGACACATTGCAGCTAAAATGTTTCTTGGAAGTCTGACCCATCTGTCAGCCTTGGAGGGTGGCCACGAGTCCTGTGCCAGCTCTCACTTTTCCCTCTGGGTGTAACAAGGCTGGAGCAAGATGTGCAGGGCCCGGCATGTGTCCTGTTTCCTAGGGAACAGATGATCTGGAAAATGACCTGATGCTGTGCACTCTGGTAGCAACTGATGGGGTATGGGGAAAGGTGAGAAAGGAGGGTGATGGGTTAGGCATGGATGTGTTTGAACTGAGCAGTTTCTTCAGTCTTGCTGCAATAAAAATGTCCGCTGAAAAGGCAGCACAGTTTGGTCCATCTGCCCCAGAGGCTGGCAAATACCAAGTGTCTTAGCAGAGTTTTTCCTCAGTGTGAAAGCCTTCTGTCTATCTGTGAAGACTTCAGGTTTGTAGGCTGTGTCTCTGGACCCTTTCCTGTGCTTCCACTTGGGAGTCTACCACTTTTCAGGGCATTCTCCCATTTAAAACCCCATTCCTTAGAGGCTGGGGACTCAGCCATAACAATCTTAAGAAGGTGGAATATGTACATGTGCATGTATATGTGGATGTGTGTGCATGGGCATGAACATGTGTGTACATGTATGTACCTGCATTTGTGTTTACCTGCATACATGCATGCATGTGTCTGCATGTGGGCAGTGTCCATATGTTCTGCTTCTTCTGAGTGTGAGTGAGGCACTATTCTCCCTCACTCATGCTGTCTCTAGTGACTGCATCTTTTTCTGATTCTCCAGAGATAAAATTCCCATTTGACTTGAGAGGCAGAGGCAGGTTCTTAAGTTTGAGGCCAGTCTGGTCTACAGAATGAGTTCCAGGATAGTCAGGGCTACACAGAGAAACCCTGTCTCCAAAAACCAAAAGGAAAAAATTCCTGTTTGAAAATTTCCACAATACAGAAAGGGGATTTGCTATGGGAGAAGAGAAAGACCAGGGTAGGATTTCCATAAAGGGGACTCTTACTCTTATGGATTTCAAGACCATTTGCATTTAATCATTCTAGTTTGGTTTCTATTGCTGTGATGAACATCACGACTATAAAGAACAATGTAGGGGAGTGTCTTAGGGTTTCTTTTGCTGTGAAGAGACACCATGACCATGGTAACTCTTACAAAAACAAACATTTAATTGAGGTGACAGCTTACAGTTTCAGAGTGTCAGTCCATTATCATCACACCAGGGAGCATGGCCATGTTCAGGCAAACATGGTGCTGACTATGTCTTGATCAGAAGGTAACAGAAAGTGGACTGTGTCACTTGAGCACAGGAAACCTTAAAGCCCACCCCCACAGTGATGCACTTCTTCTGACAAGGACACATGTCCTAATAGTGCCACTCGCTATGAGTTTATGGGGCCCAGTAGCATCCAAATGACCATAGTGAAGAAAGGGCTATTTTTTAGTGTGTACGTCCAGGTCACAGTGCATCACTGCATGGGGGAGGGGTGTGTGTCAGGACAGGAACTGAGGCAGACCATAGAGGATAGTGCTTACTGATTCACTCACTGCCTAGGGATGAAACTACCCACATTTGCCTGGGCCCTTCGACATCAATTAGCAATCAAGACAAGGCCTACAGATGCCCACAGGCCAGTCTGATCAAGCCAATCCTTCAGCTGGGGTTCTTTCTTCCTAGGTGACTTTACCTTGTATCAAGCTGACAATAAAAACCAACCAGGACAATGGTCATTTGTTTTGCTCTTTTTGAACAATTTATTGGCAATGAAGCCAAGTGACTGACCCAGGATGGACTCTGTCCAAGGCTTCAGAATTATTGCCCTCAACATTTTCAGCCTATTAAAAAGGCAACAAGCCAAGAACAGATAGTATCCTCTCATCAAAGTGCCCTAACAGCTCTTTTCTATGATTGATGGGAAAAACTTTGGATGAGAAGCTAAAAGGTTTGAATAAAGCACTCAGCTTGTATAGTGATCACCATGGTCTTCCTTCTCCTCTTCCTTCCTCACCACCACCATCATCACTGGGTAAAGTTCCACATTGCCGTCGTCATCATCATCACTGGCTAGGACCTGTTATTGTCATTTCCATTATCATGATTACCGTTGGGTAGAGCTCTTCATTGTTTTCCTCAAATAATCATGACCATTGGGTAAAGCTTATTGTATCATTATCATTTTTATCTTTGCATCATTGTCATCATCACCATCTTTATTGGGTAGAGCTTACCATGGCATTGGGTCACTGTCAACATTATCATCACTGATGTCATTGGGTAGAGCCTGTCATCATTGTGTTATCATCTCATCACCACCATGCTTATTGTTTTCATTATTGTCATTATCAATGTGTGTGATCACAAGGAGCAAGGTGCCTTTTGGAACACTTAGCATTTTTTAAATTTTGTTTAATCGTCACTGTAACTCAGACACAAAGAACAGCTATTTTCTCTACCTTCAAGGTGAGGAATGAACACTCAAAAGTGAATGAACTTGGGAAGCTCTCTCTTGGAGTTCTGGAGCTAGGATTGGTAATCATTAGGCTACATATTAGCTATTTTTACATCTATGTGACAAAATATTTGGTTGAAGCAACTTAAAGGAGAACTGGTTTGTTTTACATCATGGTTTCATAAGAATTTCAGTCCAGCATAACATGGAGACATAGTGGAGCATGTAACAGAGGCTCCTCGAATGTTGGTGGGCTGGAACTAGGGGTGGCTGTGTATGCAAAGGCTTCCTCCTATTAGCCTATTTCTGTTAGCCAGGCTCCAGTTTCTAAAAGCTCCACGGCCTTAAAAAATACTGCCATAAGCTTGAGACAGAATTCAAAACATGAGCTACAGGGGCATTTCAGATTCAAGTTATAATCATACTCCTCCCCAGGAGGAAGTGGCCACCTCATAAGGCAAATTCCCAAGAGTTTCAAGAATTCTAATGCTATTCAGAAGTCCAGTCTTTTCTGAGACTCAAGGCAATTTCTTAGCTGTGAGCCCCTATAAAATAAAAAATAAAGTTGCGTACACCCAGTATACAGTAGCAGAGATAAATGGTCCCATTCTAAAGGGGAGAAATAGGGGACAGTGAGAAATGTTGGATCACAATAAGACACAAAGTCAGCATGGCAAACATTAAATACTGAAGCATTATGTTTAGCATCTGTGGCATGTGAGTTATCATGTGGATTCCAAAAGGCTTGACAACCCCTGGGCCTTTGGCCCTTCCACCTGCCGTGCATAGGACTGTCTCTTAAGTCAGCTCCACTTTGTGCCTGCAGCTTTTCTCATCAAATGTCTAACATCCTGGGATTTCTGCTGTAACTTAGGCTTCTTCCTCAAAACTCCATGTATGGTCTGATCAGGGACTCGTGGTATAGAATCCTACTTTATTATTTATTTTCTGACCTCAAAGACTTTATTCTAGAACCTTGGCGTAATCCCTATGATCCTATACTTCTTGTATTCTGCACATCTGTTTAGAAAAAAAAAACAAGCGCCATGCAATCAACACCAAGTTCTACTGCAAGTTTAAGAAAAGCCATACCCCCATGCGCCCCTGCTTCATGAGTGATATCTAGGAAATGATGCTCCTATGTACCCAATCTACCACCATCTGTTCCTGCCTGGGCCAAGTGGGTGACATGTATCAGAGATGTGTTGTGTTTTAGCATTCCCATACATGATAACAACAGACTTTGTCCTGCCTGGTCATTGGGACTTTGAATAAGTCAACAAGAGCCAAACCCCACCATCACAGAAATAACTATTACAGAGTCTTGGATCCAGTGAGATGTTGAATTTAACAAGACTAAGAATCTTCTGGAATGAGACCTGCAAGGTCACCTTGACACCTCAGAGGAGGATTTTTTTCTGAACCAATAGCTGCTCTTCTCTACCCAATAGTCCTGCAATTACACAAAGGAAGATCCCAGGTGCTCCAGGCCATGAACCAAAGGATGAACAAATTTGTGCGCTCTGGCCCTTTGTGCCAGGAGAAGATAGAGAAGGTGGAGTGTGGTTTTTTTCTTTTACTCCAGCCCAACGTGGGAATTTTTTTTCCACTTTACTCTTTTGTGAGGCACACTGCCACCCAGCTCCCAAATAAGTCACACATGAAGGCTTAGTATTACTTATAAATGCCCACTTGTTTCTCATCAGTTTTTCTTAAACTACCCAATCTACCTTTTGCCTTTGGGCTTTTTTTCTTTTTGTACTTTTGTAATCTTACTTTCCCTCTTACTCTGTGTGGCTGACTGGGTGACTGGGTGACTGGCCCTAACATCCTCCTTTTCTTGTTCTTTCTTGCTCTTCCTCCCTCTTCCCAGATTTCTCCTCCTATTTATTCTCTCTGCCTGCCAGCCCTACTTATCCTTTCTCCTGTCTTGTTATTGGCTGTTCAGCTCTTTATTAGACCATCAGGTATTTTAGACAGGCAAAGAATCACAGCTTCACAGAGTTAAACAAATGCAACATAAAAGACTGCAACACATCTTTGCATCATTAGAACAAATAGTTCTACAGCATAAACAAATGTAACACACCTTAAAATAATATTCTACAACAGCGGTGTGAAAAATGGGCTTTAACACGCTATTTGTGTGTGAGTCTAAATCACTCAGATCCTCACAGGCCCTCCTGTTTCATTAAGATCATGTCCCATCACAGGCTCACCAAAGCCACCAAAGCAGTGGTTCTCATTCTGTGGGGCATGACCCTTTCACAGGGGTCACCTAAGACCATTGAGAAATACAGATATTTCCATCAAAATTCATAACAGCAGCAAAACTACAGTTATGAAGTAGTAATGAGAATAATGTTACATTTTGGGGGGGGGGTCACCACACATGAGGAACTGTATTAAAGGTCACAGCATCAGGAAGGTTGAAAGCCACTGCTAAAGCCTTTTACTGTTCCCAAAGTTCCTGCTGAATTAAATTTCTTAGCTCTCCTGGGAACACAATCCTTATGGCATGATGAATAGGCCATCGCAATACCTCTTGCATACCCAGTTCCTTCAGTAATGCCTGCCCATCTTCTGCTACCTTCTAGTCCCTAATATTCATGGAGACCTTAGCCAGCAACAAGCGAGTGTTCCTAATGACTCAAATAAGCCAGCCCACCAGGGACTGCTTTATCGTACCTCAGGTTATGTGGCTTTTGTTTTAGGGAGGGATGAGTAGTTGTATTACTTGGTTTCTTTACTTTTACAGCATGCAGACTGACCTCATCTACCCCCATATCCCACAGTCTCACAAGCCAGACTTCAAGCTCTTTCACTGCTTAAGTCTTCTCTGTAGCTGGAGAGATGACTCAGTAGTTGAGAGGACCTGGGATCAGCTCCCAGCACCTACATGGCAGCTCATATCCTCCTGTAACTCTTGTGTCAAGGGATCTGATGCCCTCTTGTGGTCCCCATGGACATTTCATGCACATGGCACATACACATACATGCAGGCAAACATTTATACACAGAAAATAAAAATAAATCTTAAAAGTCTTTCCTAGTTTAGCCAGTTGAAAGGTTGACTATTCTCCAATTATCATAGTTTATTGACTAGTCCATTATTAAAGTCCTGGCTGCATGCTGAATCATAGATTTCCCCTCCCCTCTATTAAAGCTCGGGCCTGAGGGAAATCTTCCACCATTTTTTTTGTTATTGTTACTCAGAAGGGTTCTTTAGTTCACTTCTAACTTTTGCTTTCTGTGAGTACCACAGGCTATAAGAAACAGCCCACCAACATCCCATCTCCCTTTTTCTCACCCTCCATGCCAAATCAGAGGCTAGCACCTTTGGGAGCTTCCTGCACTCACGTGGTGTACTGCATTCATCATGGAGGCAACTCACCCAAAAAACAAGCACAAGATGGCTACCCTTGTTATCCTCTCACAAGGATGCCCCAGCCAAATGGTTTGGCCTTTGTTGACTATCTTGTTACCCATCACAGGAACCATGAAAGTACCACTACAGCAGGTACACCTTCCCATACCACAGGGAAAGGGAGTCATACCAAAATTGCCCTGTGGATCTTCTAACTTCATGTGGCTCAGCCTCAATCACATGTCAGCACACATTGCTGGGACCACACAGTCATTCCTTCCCAATCCATATTTGGTTCTGTTGGTTCTATTTTCAGGTACCAAGTATGTTCTGTGACTTTTCCTTGAGATATGGGAACAAACATCTCCTTATTATTCCAGATATGACACTAGTGACAGAGCAAAGAACTGATTCTACTTGAGTGTAACTTCATGAGCCAGTGCGTTGACTGGGGTTCCTTACAGGAATGTGGGTGGACAGTTACTTCAGGAGCATGGGTGTCACAAAGACAGCTGCCTGATTGAAAAGTCCACCTCAGCATGGGCAATGCCTTATAAAGCTGCCTCCTTGGAGTTCTCCGCAGGACCTTCAGGCAGCATGGCTGTCAGACTCATCTCCACAGAAAGTGTTAGTGCTTACATGAACTTGGATATAGCACAGCTAGTAAAAACCCAGAGTTAGACATTGGGGTTCAACCCAAAAACTAGAAAATCAAAGCAGCCAAATAACTAGAGAAGTCTTACCTCTACCAAGGCTGGGTGACTGCAGACTAAACAGACAAAGCTGACTAAGCCTGTCTCCCTTGAGTGCATCTGGCTGGTGACTGCATCTCTCCTTTCCTCTTCCCAGAAATCTCCTAGTCTGGTTGCCCTGCCTCTACTTCCTGCCTGGTCACCCCACCTCTACTTCCTACCTGGTTACTGGCCAATCAGCGTTTTATTAAACCAATACAAGTGACAGATCTTTACAGTGTACAAGACTATTGTCCCACAGTACTTGGACAGGATCCTTGTGAATTCTTAAGTTTCAGGAGCTTCCTGGAGATATACCATGTGAGCATGGGGATGCTGGTGAACTGAATATAGACTTCTAAGTTGCGCTTCCTTCCCAAGTCATAGGAGCCTTCCTCCTCCATATGGGAGGGAGTATTCCAATTCTTAGCAAACAACTACACAACACAACACACGCATAATGCACTCAACTGTACTTACACATACACACACACACATTCTCTTGTATTTCCACATACACACTCATGCATAAATTGTATTCACACACACACTCAACTGTACACTCACATGCATACGTACATGTTCTCTTGTACTCTGTCATACAGTCATTATTCTCAAAAGCACACACACTTCTATCCTCACTTTTGCACACTTACTTGTATGCTCACATGCATTCACACTCTCTCATGTGCTCACACGTATGCATGATAGTCATTTGCAGTCATATACACACTACACTCTGACTTGTATTTGCATATACATGTACCATTGCTTACTCTCTTGCACACATCCATACCCAATTGTATTCCTACATGCACACATTTACACTTGGGATCTTTTACACATGGGCACACTTTTGCTCTCCCACAGGTGAATGTTTGTGTGGAATTACATGCTTACTGCATGCACCAAGGAAAGCCTCACATGCTCCAAACACCACACTGATTCAGCAGATGTGACTGCACATGGCCCTCATTTTATTCCTGTGTTTATTGTCCTTTGATTAAAAAAATTCTCTCAGATGTGAGATGTGTCTTGGGTAAGCCATCTAAATCATAGGCATCTTCTTTAACCACACAGGAAGAAAGATATTGCAGTACCCACAGATTATTGAAAGAAAAAAATGGGCAGAAAATGAATTCTTTGCTAAGGAGCTGGAGTGGAAGACTGGCAGATAGTCATCTTTACCACCAGCCTCAGAAGCCCTTATCTTAGGTCATGGGAACAGATAGCCAAGGGACTTGGTCATCTCCTCACCATCATTTAAAACAAGTCTGAGGAGCTGGATGGGCGGGATGTGGTGAGGATGACAGGGAGCTGAATTTGAGAGGGGAAGGTGAGCTCAGGTATCTTGGCTCTATCCTCATCATCACCATGTTGGGCTCTAGTATCTCGACTCTCTGTGGAGCCTCTCAAAGTGATGCTGATGGTCTCACACAATTTTAATGAGGATACACAACAATTCATGATTTGCATTAGAACACACTTGGCATTTGAATCAGCAAGTAACAAAAGGAAAACATTATAAGTTGTGGAAATCTAAGGAAAGTCAACCATTGTAGTGAAGAAGCTTAGAGGCAGTAATGATGGCCCCAGGACTGGCCTAGCATGTGTCAGACAAGGGGTCATATAGACGACACAACACAGAACCCAGCAGTAACTTAATATTTCTTCATCAAAGTGACAGAGTTTTTAATGCTACCGTGGTGTTTAGTACGGTACTGTGTGGGTACATACTGCTTGATTCTTTGGGGGGACTGTGGTGATATCTTGTTTGTACTCTAACAAATAAAATTTGCCTGAAGATCAGAGGGAGGAGCTAGGCACTAGTTAACCATAGAGGTCTGGAGGTCTGTACAGACAGACAGGAAGTGATATGGCTGGGTGGAGAGAGGAATATAAGGGAAGAGGAGAAAGGAGCTCAGTCTTCTTTTGACTGAGAAGTTAGCAAGGTAAGAATTGGTTGTGACTTGCTCCTTTCTCTCTCAGATCTTTCAGCATTTGCCCCGATATCTGGCTCTGGGACTTTATTATTAAGACCAATTAGAACTCGTGCAACAGGGTAGAGTTTGTATATTTGATTTAAAATGTGAATTTGTTTGTTGTTTGATTTCAAGGCAGAGTTTATCTGTGTAACAGTCCTGGCTGTCCTGGAACTTGCTCTGTAGACCTGGCTGGCCTCGAACTTACAGAGATCTGCCTGCCTCTGCCTCCCAAGTGTTGGGGATTAAAGGCATGCACCCCTACTGCTCAGAAAAATGTGAACATTTTTATTTAAGAAATACAAGCAAACTTTAACTTATTTAAGTGATTTAAACTACCTACAAAAACATTTTTCTGCTCTGGTCTTGCCTCTCTTGGATCCAGGGGACTATTGTGGGGTCCTTCTAAGCTTGCTTCTTTCCACTTACAGAATTCAGCCTCTTGCAGGACCTTCTGATTCAGAGAGGGGCTACTAGGAGGCTAGGTTTTCTGGTTTTGGGGAATGAGGCAGGCGCTTTCTTTACCCTGGACTCTTGGCTGAGTTCAGCCACAGCCCAGATTCTGTTCTGAGAAGAAAGCTGAGCTACCAGGTTCTACCTGGTTCTGAGGCAGAATACAACCAAGTCTGTGCTAGACTGTGTCTCCCTATCCTGTCTCAGAGGTGCACCACAGGGAACAAGCAGCCACAGGAAGTGATTTCTGGTACCAGTATTCTGCATTATCTATAAGTGTGAATATTACCTTTTTGTCAGTTGCATTGAAAAAGAATAAGTTATAACTAGTCAATCTCCTATAATCATGGGAGGGAGGCACGGCTTAATTGCTTCGGTTAAGTGGCCAGTGACTTTGCCAGCACTCATAAATGCCATTAGGCTTCAGGCCACTGAGATGGACCTGTTGATTTATTAAATGATGACAGGCAGGGAGCTGGTGCAATTTCTTTTATGGGTTAACACACAGAGCTGAAACACCTAAATGGTTAAGTATGATATTCTGCATGGCCTCTTCCAGGAGAGATCAAAGGAAAAGGGTGACAGAGGGTTCTCTCTGTAATGATGGGGAATTAGCATTCAATGGGCTTGCTTCTCATCCTGTAAAACACACGCAGCAATTATCAACTGCTCAGGACGTGTTGATAACCTTTAGCTATCCCTCTCCTTCCCTGCCTCCCTTTTCCTTGGTTAAACAGACATGTTTGAGATGGCTCTCCTTTTATGACCGTGAACCATAGACACAGTATTCTCTGCTGGCTCAATGATTTGCAAAACTGACAATACACATCCATTCAATGCAACCTTGGTGTGCTGGGCAGTGAGACTGCTGAAGCCTGAGGTCTGTCAGCTGAAACAATCCCTTTCCCCAGAGAACTTAACTGTTAATGGGCAAGGAGGCAGCGACTTTGTCATGGAGGCAGTTGTTGTCTGTCTTTCCTGTGAGCGTGCTCTCCTCCTAGCCTGTATCTTTGTCCTGCTGGCCTGCTAGGAGGGTAGGGGAGGTGCTTTGGGGTTCGTCATGTTATTTAGCTCCCAACACATCTCAGACACAGCTAGTGCTCCATTACTGTGAGGCATTGTATACAGGGCTCGAGCCCGGATGAGGCTTAGTGTTAAAGTGTCCGCCTGGCATGCTTGGGGTATTGGTGACCAAAGTTCTCAGATGGGAGAAACGTGAGGCCACTTGGAGTGGAAATCAAGCAGAGGGGTTTTCCAATGCTTTATTTCCCCCTGATGTTAAACTGAGTTAGAAAGCCCTTGTCTGCCCACTCCCCCCAGCTTCCAGATAAGCTGGAGAACCAGAGAGTGTGTGAATCGTGGAGTTTGCATTGTGATGATGGGCCTGGCTATATGGCAGGTACTGCTGGGTCCCAGTGAGCCTGAGAGCTGAGTGTGGCCAGCATTCATTTGGGTACAGACCTGCTCCCTAGAATACCCATCAGCAGTTGCTCTTGTGAAGGAAAGATACTGTCAATACTGCTAGTGGCAAACGTGAGCTTGCCATGTACCAGGTGTCCCTTAGAAGAGACTGTGACCTTGAAGTCTGAAGCTTCCAAGCTTCTCAACAGCATCGATTCCTCAGAAGGCTACATCCTTAGTCACAGTCACCAGGAGAGTAGCAACAAGCGCCAGTCCAGTATTCACAGCCTTCCACAGGGTATCCTGCTTCTTCTCACACTTGTTCCCTTTAGGGACAGCAGGAGTTTTCCCATATGCCTCAGCAGCATTGACCCACTCTGTTCTGCTGTGCTGGACACCACAGCTAAACACCAACCACAGGCATTCGATGAAACCCTCCAGCATCTGTTCTGCTAAACCCTTTCAGCCCTTGGTTGGAGGATTTTATTAGTCTCATCCAAAGCTTGAGTTCTTTGGAGAATGATTAAGGCATTTGTCTAAGATCTCCACTTGCCATTCTTGCAACAAAGTCAGGTATCAGCAAGCTTCTCTTAAACTCCAATCTTTCCCCACTACATCAGGGTACCATGGTCCGGCATCCCTCTGCTTCTAGCATCCATAGTTGCAACATGAGTGGAGTGATAAGCAAAAAAAGAGCTAATGCTCTTCCAAATGTGGCTGTGGTAGATGTTATCAAAGATTGTTGACTTTGATGGTCCTGAAAAGCTGACCCACATTATTATATTAGTTTCCCACTGGGCCTTGGATTGGCACAAGCATCATGTTTGAATTAGAAGCTTATCTTGGCATTGTTGGAAGGGTATTCCATAGGAGAATGGAGTCTTATGCTTGCTGGGGAGGTATCATCCATGCCGGAGAGCCCCCATGGGAATGTGAGAGCCTGGTGGGTTCTCCTTCACAAAGACCAGACTTCTCTAAGGATAGGACAGTGTTTCTGCCTTGTTATCACAGCATCAGCCAGTGCACATGTGACAAGGATGCTCAGACCCCCACTGGAGCACATGGCATTCCTGCCTTGGTAAGAACCATGGTCATTTCTCCTGTTTGTGGGTCTTGGTCATGTGTAAAGACATTTCCTAAGATTTCAAAGGAGGATTCAGAAATTCCCAAGGCTGGAAAAAGGTGGAGTTTTCCACATCTCTCAGGGTTTTTGGCTTCTCAAAGCTCTCTGAAGGATGAAGCATTCATGACCTTGGGAACACAGTGGAAGGAAAAGACACATGGGAAATTACGGCCATGGCTGAAGTGACCTTTGTCTTTGCTGCCTCTGGGCTTGCTGTTTCAGTCATGTGGGTACCAGGCACAGCTCTGACTCCAATTCAGCATTTCTTAATGTTTGATGTCTTGTCCTTTGAATATGAACTCAAGGGTGTGTGGGGCTGGTAGGATAAGGAGGAATGCAGTCTGCATAAAGTACCGGATGAGGGGACAGGATGCTTAATGGCAGACTGAATGTGAACAGCGGGTGCAATCAATCTCTCTATGGGATGACAATGCCAGACTTGTCACCTACTCCAACCTCAAACAGAAGCTCAGGTGCTTTCTCTCTCACCAAAACCTTCCTTCGCTGCCTCAGCTACCAAGCCCCAGAGCTTCAGTTCCCAAGGAATGGTCCTTCATCTCTTGAAAAAAAGAAAGGACAAAACCAGACTTGGGTATGGGGTGTCAGTAAAGGGAACATTTCTGCATCTTCTTCCCATGTCTGTCTGCAGAGGGACTCTGAATGTTTAGTGAGATTTGCTGTTTTGTGGAAGGAAGGTCCCATTGCTGGAGGGACAGTGTCTTCCATTGGTTTAGTAAGGAAGGATTCAAGTGCCCCCCTTTCTAAGTTTATGTTGGAGATGAGCTTCAACTTCATGGGCTTGGCCTTCTTATAATGGCATTGCACATTGTGGGCAGACGGTGAGTCTTGGCTGCTGTTATGGGAAGGATGGGTCCTTCTTGCCAGAACTGCACTCCAGAGAGGAGTCAGGCCCTCTGTGATGGCCAGGGACTTGCCTCCTTGGGACATTAAAGTCTCATCCATGATGGTGAGGATCTGCATATCACAATCTCTGAGGTAATGCCTTCTGTTCCACCAGAGGTTCACAGTAGCTCCCTGGTTCAGCAGAGGGTTGAGCAGTGAGTCTGTGCGTGGGCTTCTTCCTTACAAGGCTCCTGCACACCATCTCATTGAGCCACCTGTGGGGCTGAGGATACAGCAGGAAACTTGAGGGAGCTGTCTCAGGCCTACATGGCCTCAGGAAGGCAGATCTGACCATAATGGAGTGTTCTGACATCCTTGTGGGAATGAAGTATGCCAGATGGTAGGGTAAGGGCGAGGGATGCATTGCAAAAGGGTGTCTCTCCCACAGGGGTCTCCTGGAAGAGCCACCCAGTCCCCAACATGTATGTCCATTTGCAGCTCTCTTCTCAGGGTTACTCAGTGGGTATCCCATTCCCATCAGCACCCTGGCTTCCCTTCTGTTGCTGCTCATGTTTATCCAGAAAGAAGCTATTTATGGCCAATTATTTGCCATAAATCCATCCATCCATCCATCCATCCATCCATCCATCCATCCATCCATCCATCCAAGCACCCACACGTTTATGTATACACAGTGTGGAATGTTTCCTTCTCTCCAGAAATTGGTTTGGGGACTGGAGCACCCATAGGAGGTGAGATTTCCCTGAGTTTCTGTCTGGAAGCAGGAGTCAGGTCTGTGTGCTGTGCCAGGGAACACACAGGTGTAGGGGCAACATGTAGGTAGAGTAGGTTTCTGATTGGCTCAGGTCTTCTGTATTCAATACTGTCTGCTTCTTTTGGGGTGCTGAGGTTGGACTTCTGGGAAGGTATCTCCTTCTAACTATATGGATACTATTTGATATCAGTGTTTTAGAAAATTAAGAATTTGTCCATTTCATGATAGCTTTATTTTTGGAGTCAGGGTTTCCAGAATTCCAGGCTGGCCTCAAACTCCCTAAGTAACTGAGAATGACCTTAAACTTCTGATCCTCTTGTCTTTAGGTCCTGAATGCTGGAATTAAAAGTATGCCCCCACTACACCTGATTTATGTGGTGCTGGGAATCAAATCCAGGAATTTATGCTTGTGAGAAAAACAGTCTACCAACTGCGCTACAGTCCCAGCCCAATGTATAATAGAAATCTCAGCTTTGTAAGAATGTTTTAGAGTTAAATATGATGTAATTCAAACCCTTGGGAGACTGAGGCAGAAGGATGAAGCATTCAGTGCCAACCCGAGCTGCATAGTAAGACCTTGTCTCAGTGAACAAATGAACAACCAATATGAATGAATCAGTCAACCAACCAACCAACCAAACCAAATACCAAAACCAACCCACCAAACATAACCAACCAACGCTACCCATTATAAAACAATACGTGCTTTTATAAACTATCTTGAGAATACAATAATATCTAACATGAGTAAAAGAGATAACAACCATAATATGAAAAAATCCAATTCACTAATGAGCTCTTTCCAGATTTCTCTGTATATATTTTTTGAAGATTGTGTTTATAGCTTATTAAAATTTCATATTTACCCCATCCACTGTTGATATCACGTAAATTTTCTATATTCTTAAGAATTCTTTGTAAGTAGGGTTTTCTTACTACCTGGATGATGTTCCATGATTTGGATCACTTGTTTGGTCTAGCATTTTTGTCATTACAGATGAAGCCTTGCTTCTTAGACTTGTCAAAGGAGTGTTAAGCTATTTTTTTTATTGCTGTTGGGCTGTCTCTTTATATGGGATGTGAATCCATAACCCTGCTTGTGCTCTGCCACTGAGCTACATGCCTGGCTCTCTCTTTTTCCCTTTTATTTTGAGAAAGATTCTGACTAAGGTAGACGTTGAATTTTTGACCCTTCTCCCTTGGCCTCTCCGGTGGACTGACTGTGTGCTGTGTTATAGTTATTGGGACTGGTGGTAGGGCTGTGTGGATGCTGTCAAAGGCCCATGACAGGCTCTATTACAGTTTCAAACATCTCCGATGCACAACTCATGAGTCCACAACCCATTCACACAGGCACCCTTCGTAGACACGCTGCATCACTGTGTTCGCTATGTGTATTTTAACAGTTAACCTTTGTTGGATATTTGCTTTCTTCTTCTGCCAATTCAGTTTCTTTACCTCTCTTTCCATCTGTATCTTCCTTTCTCCCTCCTCTCTCTCTCTCTCTCTCTCTCTCTCTCTCTCTCTCTCTCTGTGTGTGTGTGTGTGTGTGTGTGTGGTATACGTGAACACATACCTGTGGAGACTAGAGGGCAGCCTCAAGTGTTCTTTGCAGGCATTGTCCTCCTTTATTTTGAGATAAGGTCTCTTACACTGGCCTTGAACTCACCAACTAGGCTAGTAGGCCAGTGAGCAACAGAGATCCACCTGTCTCTGCCTCCTGGTGCTGGGATTGCATGAATGCACCACCATGCCACACTCTTATAAGTATGGGTTCTGGGGATTGAACTGAGGTCTTTGTGCTAGCAAGCTGAGAACTGTATCAGTTGAGTTGTCTCCCTAGTGCCTTGATTTTTATAACTGTTTACATGGATTCTGGGCCCTGTTATAAGAAGCCACACTGGTTTCGCTCACTGTATTAAGTATCCTGTCACCTACACTCCTATCTGGGCTGTCCATGGGATTGGGGTTTGGTTGTATTACTAGACAAAACAAAAGATTCCCAATTGCCAAGTGTGGGGTGGGGTTTATGACAAGAAGAGGGAGTGTTCTGGAAGTTTGGTGACTCTTTCTCCAAATAACAAGGCCATGAATCACAGACTCTGGAAGGACTGGTGGTGACTCAAAGTCAAGTTCCCAGTGAGCTTGGCCCTCTGTGTGCAGGACCCAACTTGACCAGGAATCTGGAGAACCGCTCTGGCAATGCCAAGCCTGGGTTTTATTTGTTTTTGTGTTTAGGGGCAGAGCCTAGCCTTGCAGAACACCATTTTAATGCAGGAATCACATGTTGGAGGATGTGTTCATCCTAAATAGGGGAAATCCCTGCCCACATTGCCCCTCTGAGGAAGGTCATCAGGCATCTTTCCAGAAGCAGGATGCCCTGTGAACTCTGTGACCCTGGTTGCCGATTGTTCTTTCTTTAGCTTCTCCAGATATCTGAGTGACAAAGCACCGGAACCCGGCAGTGACTCATAGGAGGGTAGAGTATCAGGGCCAAAAGGTGACTTGTGAGCTTACAGTTCAACCTACTTCCCCGCAAGAAGAAGAATCAGTGGTCCCCAAAGGCCACAAGACCTGTCTAGACTCACAGTGACTGTTGGCACTTCCAGGGCCAGAAAGAGTCTCCTGGTTTCTAGGCTAGAGTTATTGTTCATGATATGGGCACTAGATCCTAGGCACAAAATTCTGAGCTTCAGTCCAGCCACACCCTGCTGTGTCACAAAATTCCTCCTCTCCACCACTGAGAGTCCTCCTCCTTTCTACCACTGGGAGTTCTCCCCTTCTTCACCACTGGGAGTCCTCCTCCTCTCCACTCCTTAGAGTTCTCCTCCTCTCCACTATTGAGAGTCCTCCTCCTCTCCACCACTGAGAGTCCTCCTCCTCTCCACCTCTGAGAGTTCTCCTCTCCACCACTGGGAGTCCTCTTCCTCTCCACCACTGGGAGTTCTCCTCCTCTCTACCACTGGGAGTCCTCCTCCTCTCCACCTCCAAGAGTTCTACTCTCCACCACTGAGAGTGCTCTTCCTCTCCACCACTAGGAGTCCTCCTCCTCTCCACCACTGAGAGTCCTCTTCCTCTCTACCACTGAGAGTCCTCCTCCTCTTCACCACTGAGAGTCCTCCTCTTCACCATTGAGGGTCCTCCTCCTCTCTACCACTGAGGGTCCTCCACCTCTCCACCACTGAGAGTCCTCTTTCTCTCCACCACTGGGAGTCATCCTGCTCTCCACTACTGAGAGTCCTCTTCCTCTCTACCACTGGAAGTCCTCCTACTCTCCATCACTGAGAGTCCTCCTCCTCTCCACCACTGAGGTTCCTCCTCCTCTCCAC